>LZPO01044757.1:6602-23902 GCA_001675575.1 Neotoma lepida
TGCTGAAATACTCT
Organism: Neotoma lepida; assembly: GCA_001675575.1. Classification (NCBI taxonomy): domain Eukaryota; kingdom Metazoa; phylum Chordata; class Mammalia; order Rodentia; family Cricetidae; genus Neotoma; species Neotoma lepida. The sequence continues at coordinate 6,617 of LZPO01044757.1, forward strand.
GTCCCAATGTTCTTCAAATGTGAGGAAATTAATACTATAAATTTAGTGGCAGCCACATCTTCTGAAAGTCTTATTTCTGCCTTNACAAATACAGTGTGATTTCCAAGTTACAGACTGAAAATAGTTAGGGCATGATTTTATATTTGTTGAAATTCTTCTCCAGGTAAAGTATCAATAGAATTAATAAGAACTTCCTTATGATTTAAAATCAGTTGATATGTAGAATGTAATTCCCTTCCCACTCTGATTAGTTGACCTTATTATGGGCTTGAGGGAGTGTAAATCATTACTGTTCCTGGAATAGATAACTTAGTGCCTCCTTCAATCACAGAGACAGATGTTGTCATTGGAAGTTACCTTAATTAGTCTGAATCCTGAATCAGAAAACAATTTTGGGATTTTAACCACGTGCTGAAATGAAGTATCTAAAAAGGAAGTACACTTCCCCTCAGTTTGGGTTCTTACTGCTATGATAAAACACCTTGATCAAAAGCAACTTGGAAAACAAAAATTTTATTTCCACTTAAAACTCTCAGGTCACACTCCATCCCTGAGGGAAGTCAGGGCAGGAACCTGGAGGCAGGAACTGAAGCAGAGGCCATGGAGGGGTGCTGCTTACTGGGTTGATCCCCATGGCTTGCTCAGTCTGGTTTCTTATAGAACCAGACTACCACCCACAGTGAACTGGACCCCCCCCCACATCCATCAACCAAAAAACTGCACCACAGGCTTGTCCACAGGCCTATCTCATAGGGACATTTTCTCAATTGAGGTTTCTAACAAAATGTCAAAATCACTTCAGCTTGTGTCAAGCTGACATAAAACTAGCCAACACACTTGCTTCTACCATATTACCACCATCGTTAAGACAGGTATGTTGTCCTCAGCACATTTATTACTGGTTCCCTCCCCACCCCACCCCCAGCTGCCATAAACAGAGCAACTTCACTCTGTCTGCATTCTCAACCATGGTGTTTTACCTTTCCACACACTCTGTCTGCATTCTCAACCATGGTGTTTTACCTTTCCACAAGCCTAAGACAATAGAGCCATACCTCTGAAACTTTTGGCCAAAAATATTTTGCTCTTTAATTGCTTTGCTTAGGTAAAAATACCTAATACTATGACAAAAGTCATAGTCATGAGAAATCTAATACAAGAGGGAGAAAAAAGTACTGGAATTGGATATACCCTATCTGACCATATGAAGTTCAGAGAAATTTAGAGAAGCCANCTAGGAAAAGCTCAGAATGCTAGAAACAGAGCTTGGCTGATAGTTTTGGTGGGAGCCTATAAGACCAGATTTGCCAATAAACATGTAGATAGTAAAGGCTTTGCCTATGAGGTTCGACGTGGCAATGAGAACTCTGTTGTGGATTGGCATTTGTATTAATTTTTGTAAAGAACTTAAAGTTTATGCATATCTCCAAGACTTTNTGTGAAGCTTAATTTAAATATGGGCTAGTTAGTCTGCTTACAGCACTTTCAAGTTCACAATGTACAAGCTTTAGTGTGAGTACAGCTCACTGCTTTTAGCTAAATTTACTGTGAGAATTGTGAGCAGAAAGCAGAGGAGGAAGAGTGGGAAAAGTTATAGGTTGTCCAGAAAGGGGCCTGTAAAGTTGAGGCCAAAGAAGGTATAGTTGCTGAGAGATTAGAGAAACCAGAACAGTAGGAAAGAGGAGGCATTACAGGTTTCTCAGGAATTGTCCAGAACCACCTATTGTAGACTNGTGGAGGAGAAAGTAATCTAAAAATTCATTTTCAAGAGTTTGCTTTGAGAATGCAGCACATGGATGTCACTGTCCAGGCAATTCTTTCTCTGAATTCAACCCACCAGGCCCTCGGAGACTCCTGCNGAGATGGCCCAAGTGAGCCCAGCTACTGCCTGAGTTGGTGGGCGACCTTGGCATCATCCATGTGGTGCTGGCTCTGTGGGCATACAGAATACATGGTAGCTTCCCCTCAAATTTCAAAAGAGGCTGGGAGGCCAAGCAGTATGTGGCAGGATCAGAGTACCTCCAGGAAACGTGAGAATTTTATGTGAAGTTATCTGTGAAGTCAGAGGCCTGCAGGAGGGAGACATCACAAAGTTACAAATCCTAGAGAGATAGATTATCCACCAAGAGAAACTGTAGACACTGAGCAGAGCTAACCTAAGAGAGATGCCACATGGGCTACAGCGAGCAAAGATGTAGTACAACTGCCTGNTCGTCAGGAACAAGAACACATTTTCAGAAGTTTACCAGTGTTCTGCTTCCCTCAACTCATTGTTAGAGTTCCTTTTCATAAGGGTGGGAGACATCCTCTACCCTTTCTGATCTTAACAGCCACCTTTTCCCCCTTATTCTGGGTATAACAGTTTCTTTACTGTTAGTTTTTTCAAAGAGCCACCTTGGGTCATGGTCACTTTTCTCTTGTTCTTATGTTTTCTTGTTTCCTTGGTTACTTTAGTCCTTGTTATGCACATTTTTCTGCTTGATTGGGGTTTAATTTGCTCTTTTTCCAGTGGAAACTTGGTGTTGATTTGGAGCAGCTGATAGCATTTAACATTGGTACTTATGGCTACGAGTCTCCAAGTACTTATTTAGGTGCATTCTGGGTGTTTGCATGGTGTACCTTCACTTTTATCATGGAAAGTATTTTCTAAACATTAGCTAAATATTCTTATGTAAAGTTTGTGTTAATCTGATAAGACAGTGAAAATTCTAGGAGTACCTTAAAACACTCACTTTTAGCATATATATGTATATATGTGTATGTATTTGTGTGTTGTGTATTTAGCATATATGTATGTTAAAATATTATATGAGGCTTTGGTAAGTGGTAGGCAAAGAAAAACTCAATTCTATTAGGCTGTCCTGTAGAAATTATTTCAATTAAAGGCTGATTTAAATGAGTTAAATCAATTCAATGTGATAAATAAGGTATTTAAAAGTTGAAAAGGGTATCACCCATAAATGAAGCCAGCCACACTTTCAAGTACCAAATAAAATTGAGGGCTTTTTAATGGGAAGTTTTATAGTGCCAGAATTTATTTGATCTTAACACTAAGATGACTGTTAATCTTTGAGAACCTAGATAACCATGATGACTTCTGTTCTGCACTCCAAGTCCCTCTGTCACTGCCTAATAAATAATAATTTGTGGCTCTGAGGGGGTGGAAATAGGGTGGGGATTTTCTTGTTGGCACATCCACTAGTGAGTAATGCATTCACTTCAAGTGCCAACAAAAATGTTACACTGGACTTATGTGACACATTTGTTAGTTATTAGAGAAACTAATTCTAAACTGTTTGACCAATGCTTTATTTCTCTACCTGTAAATGCAGATTACCGTATCAGTAACCTAAACAAAATGAACCTGTTTTTAGTTCTGTGGGATACTTCTGTGAAGAATTTTAAGAGTGGCACCATCTCTGGGCTCACCCCACTAGCTAATGTTTTCATCGTTTTCTCTTCTTTATATGGCCCTTTTGTGACTGTGTTATATATATATATATATATATATATGGAATTTTCTTCCCTTTTTTTGTTTCTTTATAACATTTTAGTCTTCTTTTTGCAGTCTGTGTCTGTTCTTGCATGCTTTTTCACAAGCCCTAATCTGCTGCTGACCTCTGTATTAACAGGGAGGCAAATCAGAAGAATCCTGGGTATCAGCCCTGTTGTCACTACCTTGTACATTCTCTGGGTCTTGATTTCCTTGTCTTTAAGATAGATTTATCTCTCAAGCTAAATGATCCAGAGTCATGTCATCCTAATAAACAGATTTGATTTGGAATTCTGAAATCAGAATAGGACCATTAGATATAATGCTTGAACCCTTCAAGTTGAACCCTTCACAAGTGGGTTTGTTGTTGCCCTCATACTCAGAGTTATTACATTGTGAGATTTATTATTAACACCTGGTTGTTGCCAGAATTTTNTAACCTATAGTAGCATTTCAACTCATTCAAACAATTACTGTTTACTGTGTTTAAGTACTGTAGCTACATACATCATGTATTTCATTAAGTGATCAGAAGACCTAAATACTATTGCCGTTAAGAGAAACAGTAAGGTAAGTGTTAAAATGTAAACTTTAAAAAATGTATGACTGTTTTATAGGAGAGANTTGTTTTATTTTTGTCTTGTTATACTAATTTTCCACAGTGTGGCAATAAATTCGCTTATCTTTCCTCCTGGCAATAGGACTCAATATCAGTCTACAACCCTCCTACAGAACAAAAAACAGATTAAACCAAGGGGAATTGGCCAAGAGCCCTATGTGGGAACTCTCTAGAAGAGATGTAGGCCAAATGTAAAGGCAAATCCCCCATCACAGATTCAAGGTTTAGCTAATTAAACCAATTTGTGGAACTTCATATGCACAGCTTTCTCTACTGCCGATATAAGGATTATAGCAAAAATTTTCAGTGGAAAGATATATGAATGCCCATGTAAGTAACAATATTACAATGAACCACAATGTTAGTGGTAATAATACTATTAACACATAGTCTTTCTGCAGCAACACTGAACTTAAAATACAAACATTTAGAGTTATGCAAAGACTTTAAATCATTTTCTAAATAAAATAGAAGTAACAGCATAGAAAAAATGGAGNACATTTGTTGTTCTTGGTGAAGCATCCTGAAGTGAATGCACAATGTGCCCTCCAAATCATCTTTTAGGAATAAAGGACTATTCTTACCTATCAGCCAATACTTTGAAAGTTTCCTCTGCTTATAGAAGCCATGTTGCCATAGCATGTTATATTTTCAGGAATGACTAAATAACATAGGGATAGAAAGGCTATATGAAAAGAACAGCAAGGGCTAAGGACATGGCTCAGAAGGTAAATGCTTACTGACCAAGCATAAATACCTGGGTCCAGATCCCAGCACCAATGCAAAGCCCAGGTGCAGTAGTGTGTGCTTATAAGCCCAGTATTAGGGAAGCAGACACAAGAGGACTTAAGGGATTTACTGACCAGCCAGGTAAAATCGGAGGGCTCCAGGTGCAGTAACAGACACTGTCTCAATAAATAAGATGGAGCCCCTACTGGCCAGCATTCATAATGCTGGAAGGTGCTAATATATGCAACCAAAAGAGAAAAGTAATCATCAGTCTCTTCCAACTATGAACCTGTAAGCTNCAAGAGCCTTCCCATAACATATGCCAATTGATATAATATTGGCACAAATGGTNTAGGAGTAACCAACTGCTTTTTTTTTAATTGGGTTGAAGGCCCACTTCATGGGATGGAACCTATACCTGATACTGTTAATGAGGCCGAGAACCTGAGACTAGACAGACTATGGGCCCTAGGAGAAAAACTACTATGATTACTTTTCTAAATGAACTTAGCAATAAAATGACTCCTAAGAACATGTTGCTATATNCATAGATCAGTACACCACTCAACTCTCATCTGAAAAGCTTCTTACAGTAGATGATAATTAACATAGAGACACACAACTGGACAGTGTGCAGCAAGTGGAGAATTTGGAGTACTCAGCCTAAAGGGGATGTCCGCATTTTACTCCTCCCCTAAAGCGTCTGCAATATACCTCTCCCCTAAAGGGTCTGCATTATACCCCTCCCCTAAAGGGTCTGCATTATACCCCTCCCCTAAAGGGTCTGCATTATACCCCTCCCCTAAAGGGTCTGCATTTTACCCCTCCCCTAAAGGGTCTGTATTATACCTCTCCCCTAAAGGGTCTGCATTATACCTCTCCCCTAAAAGCCCAGGGATCTATGCAGAAGAGGGGAAAGAAAGTTTGTAAGAGCCAGAGGTGGTGGACAACTTCAAGGAAACAGCAATTTCCATACACAAAAGGAAAAAGATTAAAAATAAGGTGGAGAAGCAATTGAGGAAGACTTCTAATGTCAACCTTTGTTCTTCACATGCAAACTCATATACCCCCCCACACACACACACATGAAGAATATCTATTAAAATCATTGCCTTTAGTTGAGCATTTAGCTAACATCAGTCACTTAGCTAATTTAATAAAACCTGTATTTGAATAAACATTTAATGAAACCAGTATGACTATAAGAACTAAGTGGATTAAGGATTTTCTTTTTACAATACCTTGTATATGATATACACTGAATAAATGGTGGCACTTGTAGTTTCTATTGCTATTATAATAAAACATTATAATGCTTTATGTGGGAAAATTATATTCTATATGAGAAGTGGGAAAATTATATTCTATATGAGAAGTCAAAATTGGCAAATGGCCAGAACCAGTATTTTTCAAAAGTGATACATAATATTGAAAATATTTAAAATCTCTTCTCTCTCCCCCTTTTTCTCCCTCTGTCTCTTCTTTGTCTTTCTCTCCTCTCCTGCATATGCTGGGAATCAAACCCAAGACCTGGTGTACACCAGGCTAGAACTCTGAGTTGCCAGCCTTAAAAATACTTAAATGCTCTAAACTGACACAAATATATCAGAATCCACAAGACAGCATTCAAAGGTCAAGTGAAGACTAAATTATCTGATAAGGTGTTTTCTGTTTCTCTTCCTTGCAGTCAATTGTGTGAACTCAAAGACTGAGGTTTACCATTGATTGCAGATCTGAAACAGAAAACACTCCTCTAAAATCTAAGCCATCTGTGATCTTAGAGCCAGCAAGATGTACCATAGGTCATCACATGTGCACCCCACTCCATTTTACCTGCCTGTTCTCACTAATAAATTGGTGTTATATTTCCTCTAGTCCTCTAAACAGATCTGTACTCTCTTCTTCATGCATACTATACAATGCATACATATGACCATTTCTTTTCTGTACAAATACCAAGTATTTGTTACCAGGTATCATATTTGCCCCCTCCAGAGCCTCTTTATACCTGCCCCACTCTGGGGGAAGGGCACACCCTTCACCTGCTAGTTAGGTTTAGCCAATGAGGAACCCCAGCAAAGTGACTGGTGGACATGTGATCCAGCCATTTATTTGTTCACCTGGCTCCCTCCCTGCAAGATTTTTATGCTGCCTGTGTCCCTTCACTGACAGGCGCAGCTCGTCTCTTGACAGAGTCTGTAAGATTTGCTCCTTCTGGCTCCCAGGACCTCTCTTTCCTTCCCTTTGCCCCTTTGGGTCTGGGAGTGGTAACAGCTCCTTGGCTCACACCTTCTTAAAATGTCTTTGTAAATCAAACCTCCTTGAATTATCCTGCCATCTGTTTCCAGGTGAGAGCCTGACAGCATTCCTGCTATATGGTTCTTAGAGGATCCCGCATTAATTTACAGGCTTACTAGCAGTACTTGTGTTCATTACCCTCACAGCATGCCAGCTGTTAATATCAATGGACTTAAATTTTATCCTGTCTGCTGCAGTCAGTGAAGGGAGTTTTGTGTTTTTCTGCTTACTAGTGAGATGAGCTTCTCTGTGTCCACAAGCCATTTTCCCCTACACATTGAGTATTTTACTTTCACTTGCCTAGGTTTCTACTGAACTGTCTTCCATCATCTGAATGCATGTCTCGTAACTGTTACACTGNGAGAATCAGTCTTGGTCTCCATAGCTGGCACCCCAGGTGTCTACCACACCCACTCACAGCTTTTCCTTTGCCTATGGCAGTCATTGTTGTCCACACCTNTAAAATATCTATCTATACTGTGTTTTAAAGTTATACTTTCAATATTTGTGTTCCTAATATATTTTAATATTTCAAATGTGGTGTGAAATGCTAATTTAATTGCACTTATTTCCCCATTGTGAGCCAGTTTTCACATCAGACCTGTAATTGTTTTGTCTTTTAATACTTGCAGATTTTCTATGTAGATGTTCACTGTGGATAATAAAAGTTTTACCTCTTTCCATTTCTTATGCTTATTTTCCAACTTTGCCAGGAAATTTTAGCATTTCAGCCCATAGTTACTAATAGTAGTTCTAATAGATGTCCTTGTTTGANTTCTTTGAAGACTACATTTATAGTTCATCATTGAACATGATGTTTTTTTTCAACTAGCTAAAATAGTTTTTTCTATGGGATGCATGTAAGGCATTTTATATTAATATATACATGCATNGTTTATGTAAATGTTCAATGTAATCAAGTATTTGTTCTGTTTATTTTGAAGTAATCAAATTTTCCCTTTCCTGTGTTTATATATTGAATTGCATTGACTTTTTTAGACATTAGGTATTCTTGGCTTCCTGGTTAAGATTTGTACATACATTTAATAATTTGTGCCTACTATCTATATCTCTAATAAAAGTCATTGCATCATACTTATCTAGTTTTATTGTTAATGTAATAGTACTTCAAAAAATTAGTTGGGTTTTCTAGTTTCCATACCTTACAAAATCTGTAATTATTTTCTTTCTTTCTTAATGTTGAATGCTTTTGTCTTTGGTGTTATTTTTTTCTAGTTATTTCCTGTAGAAACTTGTATAATTTGCTAATATTTCAAAGAGCATTTGTTTTTATTGACCTTCTTAATGCATCTATGGTTTCCAATTCATTNATTTNTATTTTTTTCTGCCTTCTGGTGTCGTGGGGTTATTCTGTTATTCTTTTTCTAACTTGAGGGGAGGTNTACAACCCACTACTTTACAATGATTTGTTGTTGTTGTTTTTCTTTTCCAATATAAAGATTTAGCACTAATACTTTCATTTAAGTATAATTATGCCATACTGTTTTTATTAGTGTTCCATTTTAAATGTTATGATTCCTATTATGGATTCTGTTCACATCAAGGATGTATTTAGTAAGATTTTATAATGTTAGCATGATTTTTCAAAAGGTTATCTTGCAAAAGAATTACCTTAAAACTCATTCCAGGTTTGATTGAGTTTTAAAATAAAAATGGGTGTTTATAAAAGAACAATTCTAAATTGAAGACAATGATGTATGTCTGTAATCCAACTCTCACTTGCAAGCCAAAAGCCAGAGAGCTGCCAGTGAAAACAGCTACATAGCAAGACCATGCCTCAGAAAAGCAAAATGGTTATTTCATATTTACTGAATATTGTTGTATACCTTTGTCTATAAACAACTTTTTGTTAGTATGTCATGACCATTTTAAACTTCTAGTGTTTTTTTAATTGTGAAGACATGTTTTATGCACACTAATTACATGACATTCCTTGTTGTTCAAATCTTTTTTGTTTAAATTTGTTTACAGCCTTACTAATACATTTTGCTTTCATGCTTTCTCAATATGTAGATTATAAAAANCTTTCCCCTNCTTCACACCCTTGCAGTAAGATAGCAGATAAAAGTCTAACTTTTTTATCTAGATAGGCCAGGTGTATTTTTAAAATATTTTTATCAATGGGACATTAGCAAATATGATATGAGTAAAAGCTTAAAAGTTGTTTTTACCTTTCAGCTTGCTCCCTCCCTGCTTTTCAGAACTTTGATTGAATGAACAAGTTCCAATAACCTAGTAGATAATAAACAACTACCGCCAAGTTTTTCCCTTACTCCAGAAAACTCATAGGAATAGGAGACCATCATNCATCCATCATCCCAACTTACACCAGAAGAAAAATTGTCCACTTGGACCTAATTTGAATTTCTGACCCAGAAAAACAATGAGCTTACAAATGACTGGTCTTTTAAGCACTTCAATTTTAGGTTTGTGTGTTACAGAAAAGAAAAGAAAAAATGAAAGAAAGAAACTGATACAATCAGTTAATAAGATAAATGGGCTGGGCTAGACTNTCACTAAGATTATGATTTGTTTTATTAAATTTTGCTGTGAAAATTTGAGACTATGATATTAGTAATTTTAAATCATTAGTGCCATCTGGGTTAAAAGTATCTTTGTCATGTGATTCATCTTTTTATGTCTTCTAATATTTTGCCTTAAAATCAAATTGATTATAATAGTTATGTTTTGATCCTGTGTCCTTATGCTTTAATATTTATTTAAAAAATATATAAGTGGTTTTAGAAGGAAGTCTATCTGCCAGTCCCTGCCATCAAATAGAGATAGAAAGTTTAATTCACTTACATTTATTTTGATTATTGATACATNCATTTATTTCTTCCATCCCTTTCTTTAAAGGCTTTTCTCTTTTTCTACCTGCTTTCCTGCAGATTTTTGGTAGTTTTGTTGTTCCTTCTCTTTTGTCCCTGCTGCCATGCAAATTTTCACTTCTGTGTGATTATCTTTAAATCTTTGACATAATAGCAAAAAATCTAAAAGGAGACAGTTCCTCTCCCTTTCCCTTAAGATTACAGGTGGGGAAGCCCTAGCTTCTGTCATTCTCCTCCTGTTCTACTTAGCCCTGGGTGCTCTGTGGTGTTTTAGGCACCAACACATATCAGTCTCCTCCTCTGTGAAGTGCCAGTTTCAGTCTTGTTCTAATTGTCCATGTTATAATTAGAGTATCTTTCTCTTTGTGACCCACAGTCCTTCTTAAAGATCATGATAAACATCTTCATTTAATACAGTATTATTAACAAGTCTAAGGCTTGTATTTTCACTTTCTAGTTATCGCAGCTTTATGAGAAGTAAGCTTCCTATCCATAATGTGAATCTTCCAAATTGTTTTTTTTGTTGTTGTTGTTGTTGTTTCCCTTGAAAGCATCTTGACTGCTCTAAACCTATTGCATTTGCTAGTATGTTTTATAATCAGCAGCTCAGGGACCTCATTTCCACCTGAAAATCATTTAGATAATAAAGTCNTGGACACCAGACCACTACAATATTACATTAAGATTTTGGTGGACACAAGAGAGAGTTTGTTTTGCATGTGGAAAAAATNTGAATTGTTGTGCCAAAGGGAACATTGGGAAGGGTTGTATTTTCTAGAGATAGTGCTGTAATATCTTCTATTGCCACATTCTATTGTTATTTTCCTATCAAAAAACAGATGGTATTTCTTGCCCTCTTAAATCTAGACAGGCCCTGTGCCTACTTTGATGAGATCCAAATGCAGTTCCTAACAAGCTTGCCAACATTTACATCCTCTTAATTAGTTTTGTGCCAGTCTGTAAGAAGTTCATGATATGTAGAGGGTCACAAAAAAAATTGCCAGATATCTAAACATATGAAAGCCATATGGGCCCTTGAGTTTAGCCAAACTCAGGTGAATCTAATCCCAGCTGCAGCTCTGTGGAGGACCNCTTGTATAAAATCAGCAAGCCAAGTCTAGTCCATAGAACTATGAAAGGTATGTTTATGTTTTAAAGCTCTGAATTTGGAAATATTTAGTTATGAAGCAATAGGTAACTGAAACATCTATTAATTTTTTGCTTTTTGTTAATTATCTAGGATATTATAATACATATTTTGACTTATTAAAATACAAATAAATTTTATTTCATAATAATGCAATTTTATTCAGTTCAAATATTTCCTAATGTCCCTTCAGACATTAACCTTAACCTAGAGATCTTTACAAGAATATTGTTTAGTTTTCAAGACCAAGAGGTCCTTCTTATTCTTTCTCTTAAGGAGTTTCCATATAATTCCATTATAACCATGGAACAATCTATGAAAGATTGACTCTCTTAATTTGTTAATGTTTTATCACCCAACATANAGTCTATTGGTGAACAATTCACATATAGTTGAGAATGTATATGCTGTTGTTGCAGACTGAAGTGTTCTATAATTGTCAGCCAGATTCAATTGGTTGCTGGTACTATTGAATTCTCTGCAACTTAGTGATTTTTCTGTGTACTTGTATTAGAAATTACTGAAGTAGAAGTTGACATCTCCAATTATAACTGTGTATTAGTGTACTTTTTCTTTCAGTTCTGTTAATTTTGAAGATCTGTTGTTTAGTGTATACACATCTAGGATTGTTTCTTATTGCAGAATAAGTTGACCTTTAATCATTGTGTTATATTCTCATTATCCTGGGTAACTTTTTCATATATACCTATCTACTTTGATAGTGATAGGTCAATTTAAGCATTCTTTAAATTAGACTTGCATCATTTATGTTTTTCTAGCCTCTGTTTTCCTACTTATATAATGTTTGGAAAGGATTTATTATAAAGAGTATACAGATGGATATTTTGTGTGTTTTTACCACTTTTAACAATGTTGCCTTTTAACTATATATGTTTTAATTAACTCTTATGTTGGGTTTTGAATCTACCATCTTACTAATTGTTTCTTCTTTGTTCTGGTAGTGTTTTAACCCTATTTCCCTTTCTACCGCCTTTTGGATTTGATTTTTTGTTATATGTCAAGTTAAAATACTTTTGAATGTTTGTATAGTATTTAAGTANTTACTGTGTGTCCTGTGTAGTAACTTATTGCTGTGGAATCANCATCTTACCATTTTTAAAGCAGAATGCAGAAAGTTGTCAAGTGTCACTCCCTTTTCCTGCCCTCTTTAAATTGTTCCTTTTTAGGTATTACCTCTGCAGACAACATAAACCCTATCTGACTGTGTTGTAATTTGTGCTTCCTTCCGACTATCAACATACTGATTGACTGACTAGCTGGTATTGGAGTGCACACAATGTGCTGTGGCCCCTGTGTAGAGGTCAGGGACAACTTTCCAAAGTCAATTCTTGCCTTCACCTTGTTTTTGAGGCAGGGTTTCTCTTCTTTCTGTCTCCACCCTGCACTCTGTCCACTAGGCTAGCTGGCCTACAAATTTCTGAGCAATTCTCCTATCTCATTATAGGAGTGCTGAGATTGCAGATGCATGCCACTGCCATGACATCAGGCCTTTTATGTAGGTTCCTGGGATCAAACTCAGGTCATCAGCCTTATGCAGCTAGGGCTTTTACTGGCTAAGCATCTCCCTGGTGACATATATTAAAGACCTGGAAAAGGCTAGTATATTCCACTATATTTACATAGACATGTATCATTTCTCTTGCTTTTCCCCTCATCCAGATTCTTCTATTTCTTATATTTGGGTGTGTGTGTGTGTGTGTGTGTGTGTGTGTGTATGTGTGTTCATGCATGGTCCTTGTGCACCCACCTGCACATGCACATTGCATGTACCCAAGAGTACAGGTGTGTACAAAGGCTAGAGGCTGATGATGAGGATTTCTTCATCAATCACAGACCATCTTACTTTTTTTGATAGGTCTCCCACTTAACATGGCACTCACCGATGNAGCTAGGCAGGTGGACCAGCGAGACCCAGGGATCTTGCCACCACCATAACTACATGTATGGCTACTTTTCCTGGGATTTTTAATGAGTGTTGAGAATCTGGAGTCAAACCCCACATGTGTTTGCACAGCAAGCAATTTACCAACTGAGACATCTCCTCGGGTCAGGTTCTTTTTGCAACATTTCTCTTCTGCTTGCAGAACCACTTTTAGCAATAGTTCTCTCATTGGTTTCTGACAGTGAATTCTCTTTGTTTTCCTTTCTCTGAGTACATGTATATTTGACTTTTATTCATGAAGAATATTTTCACTGGCTAGAGAATTCTAGGCTGATGATTCTCNTTGTTTTATACAATGTTCTTTCTATTTTCTCCCCCTTTGTAATTTAGGAGAAATCTGAAGTCATTCACACTGTCATTTCCATTTTCTCTTCATAATAATGGGAAATAATGAAATATTTGTCATTGCCATTTATCAGAATTTTTCTTTGCATTGTGTTTGTATCAATCCATCTTCNAGTTTCTTTTGTTTTCTCAATTTTGTGGTTTTCCCTATCTGGTGAAACAGGTATTTCAGTTACTATACTTTTCCATTCTAAGATTGGTCTGGTCCCTCTTTACATTTTCTGTTTCTTGCGGAGACCNTCTCTCAACTCAGAAATTCTACCTTGTCCATTTGGGCTGTAGCACAAACTCTTCTCTCCTTCATTAATGGAGACTCCTGCTTTTGTGGGGTTCNGTTTTGCACACATACTTGGGAGCAGGGGGGTGGTGATCTTGGCAGAAAAAAGTAGGACATTCATGAGATACTTGTAGGGATCTTATCATGTGTTTTCCTTTCTCTGAGGGGTCCGCTGTGTGCTGCTGACTGTCCAGTGCCTGGAGACATAGCGGTCCCATAGTTTTGCCCAGCTATATTTTACTTCTATTCTGTATGAAATGTCAGGTACCTATTACTCTCGTGGGCTTAGAAGCAAGTATTTGGCATTACTTTGTCGAAATACATACCGGGATCTAAATGATTTTTCCTTTCGGTAAGAAATGGTTATAGGGGGCTATTGATGTGGTTCAGTGCTTAAGAACACTTGCTGCGCTTCCAGAGGACCAGAGTTCAGTTCCCAGCACCAATGTCAGGTGACTCACAATTGTAACTCCAGCCCCAGGGAATCCGAAAACTCTGGCCTCTGAGGGTTCTTACAGTCATGTGCACATACCCACATGCAGGCATACACATATACATATAATTTAAAATAACAAAAAAGAAATAAATCTTTTTTAAAAAATGGTTGTATTGGAGATGACTGCCTCAAGAAGTAACTCAGACTGAAGGACAAATGACCATGAAGTTGAAGAAGTAAATTCACTTTTAAAGGGTGGAGATAGTCTGGTAGTAAATTAGTTCTCTCCTCTGCCCTGGGAGATCAGACAAACAATGGATCTAACTAAGAAAACAGACTGACTCACTTGGCTAAAATGCCATACTGAAGTTATAAGCAAACTGACATTAATCTTTTTTTTTAAATTGGGGGTGGAAAGAACAGGATTTTGTATATTGTAGTAAGTTTTATGGTCAATTCGAATATTTCTGATGGAAGAAATAGAAAAGGCAAACATTTAAGTTGATAGATATAAAGCATTCTGGATTCTGCTTGTCACCCTCTGCTCTACCCAGGGTGATGTGTGAAATCATTTCTAATGATGATCGAAAGGCTTGCCTTTCCTCCTGCTTGCCTTGAACATTCTCCAACTACCTGTCCAAGAGCATTTAAGAAACGAGATGCATATAAGAAGGAAGACAGGAAGAGAAGCTGTATGGGACTACACTATGTAATGGGTCATAAGTGGCCGGGGTGGAGTAGGAAGAGAAGTGGAGTCAGATCTGGATGAGAGCAGTCATCATCATCGGGCCCAGACTGCCTCCCGACAGGTCAGGAGTGGTGTTTGGGTGGACCTTTTTCACATCTGGGTTTAGCCTCTCTTGAACTTTTTTAGCCTTTCGCCTTTGACCAAACTGATTTGTACTCTGCAAGGCATGTGGCGCCTACCCGTGTTCCTCCCATGAAGCTCTTTGGGGAGGATTTAATTGGCTCTGAGGATGGTCCATCCCTTTTCTAGGAGGCCTGTTTCGGGTTTAGGTCATTCCATTGGCCTCACCATCAACTGAAGGGCAGGTCTCCCGGCCATATAATTCCCTGGGCGGAGAGGAAAGGATCCTAAAGTGATGGTCACACTCCATGTGTTCCTAACAGCCCCTGAGCTGGGAGGACAGGATGTGCTGAGATGGGTGGGACTTCTGAGCTGGAGTTTCAAAAGTAGTTAACGTTTCCATTGTTCATGTAACCTGCCTACCTTCCCAAAATTCACATATATTGCCTGGTTTTATTCACTGTTAGAAGTGAAACTTCAGTACTTCAAGAAACTGAGACAATAGTGAGCGGAGATAAATTTTAGCTTATCCCTTGGCTTCCTTCAGAAAGAAGGCTGGTAACCATAAATTGAGGTGCACGAGGTAATGCTGTTGGGAGTGATCCTGGCCCTCCCCCACCAGCGTGCCTCTCCTCCTCAGAACAGCAGCGCACCCCCTCCCTCGCCCAGAGAAGACGAAGCAAAACTTCCCCTGGGTTGCAGCCCAGTGATATGGAGCAGCTCTGGCGCTGAGCCCCGTTCTTCCCGAGTCGTGGGTGGCGTGGTGCTTATTTCCCTCTCCTCCCTTTCCGGACCCAAAAGGGGATGTATCTGGGTCAGCCTGGGAGGGGCCGGACCTGCCACGGACAGCGAGGGGGAAGGGGGTGGCGATGACAGCATCTTTCAGGTTTTTGGCATCTCTGGGCTGTGCCTCGTCCAGCCTCTCACCGCTCGTGCTGGGCGATAGCTGACGTTCTGGCGGATCCGGCCCAAGAGGTGGGCGATGCGGGTGGGGAGTACCGTTGTCGTTCCTATCAGCATGCCTATCCTACACACAGTGACCATACAACCCCTTTATACTCCCTGTTCCCCCCGAGGCACGCTCTTGGGTGGTGGCGGCGGACCCCCGGCCCCAGGAAAAGAGCAATGGAACAGTTCAAGGTCGCTGTAAGTTCCTGGTCTTCCTTTCCGGTGATAAACCTCGAGGCTACAAGCCAGTTGCTGTTCAAGATGCTCCACCCTCGGGCCCAAGCCCCATCTGTAGGGACCCAGGTCTGAGATCCAACGTCACTGTACTTTGGCCAGACGCACAGGTTGGGCACCCTGGCTGGAGAGGTGCAATCCAAGCCAGGGAGTAGACACCTGGATGCCTAGGAGCCCCTCTGTGAGCTATTGTGCCCCCTCGACAGCGCTAAGAGGANCTGAGTGTGCATAAAAGCAGCACCTTCCCAGGCTGAAACTATTGAGTGAGATCTCCTGGGTCTCACTCAGCCCTCTCCCGAATTCCCTTCGTGTATGGAACACAGAAATCAAGGCCAAAGGTCTTCATTTCCAAAGCCTAGGTTATCTGTTCTCAACCTAGCCCACTCAGACACTGCAGAGCCCAATTCCCATGAGTACTACCTCCCAGTATTGAAAGCAGTGAGTTGAAAATCATTTTTGGTTTCTTGTATACTGTGAGCAGTTATCTCCTTAGCCCCTCCGGTCCCCCGCTGTCCCCCAATGTTGCATGATCATGGACTTCAATTTACCAGAAACTGCTAGCCTTGGCAAAACGGAGCCTACGTTCCGGTGGTGGCTCTACTCACTGAAGCTCTTTGGCTAGGAACTTCCCCAAAGGTGCCTTTGCCTCAGTGATGCTCCGGACAACCCCTAGGTTTGCCAACCTCCTCTGCCCCTCCTCACCCGGAGGTATCTCTTGCCATCCTTTCTCCCACTCCTCTATAAAACCTGATGCCCCCCACGCCACGCCCGGCGCAGCGCCCCCTTCTTTGGCTGCGCCTGGAGGGGAACCGAAAGGACAGGGTGCGCGGGAGGCACGCAGAGCTCGGGGCTGCCTGCGCTCGCAGCGCCTGGGGAATTGGCTGTGGGCGAGGCGGTCCCGGCTGCCCTTTATCGCTCGCTGGGCTCGTCTTTTGAAACTTTATCAGTGAGTCTCACCACTAGCCGCAGACGCGAGCGGCGGGGGGGCGGGGGCGCAGAGGCGCCGGCAGCCGTGACGAGGCGCTCCCGGAGCTGAGCGCTTCTGCTCCGGGCACGCATGGCGCCCGCACACGGAGTCTGACCTGATGCAGACGCAACGGGGTTAATATGAACGTCCCTCTCGGTGGAATCTGGCTC
>LZPO01044757.1:57410-71176 GCA_001675575.1 Neotoma lepida
CTTATACACATCTAGATGTGTATAAGAGACAGGTGTAGTATTGAGGATGAAACCTACAGCCTCACCTGTGCTAGGCAACTACTGGGGTGGGGTGTGTAGTATTGAGGATGAAACCTACAGCCTCACCTGTGCTAGGCAACTACTGTAGCACTGAGCTACATCCCAGTACCTGGAATTAGGGATATAGTCTCACTATGTAGCCCAGCCTGGCCTAGACCTCATGATCTTCTTGCTTCAGCCTCCCTAATGCTGGAATTTTAGATGTTGTCAACTACACGAAGCTTACAAGTTCATTTGATAAAAATTTTTGATAAAATAATTAAGGGGCAGAACAGGGAGGATACTGAAGTATTATTCCTGCTCTGTTCTGAGGGTACCCACCAATGCTAGCTGTGTAATTCTGAGCAAGTTACTGTACCTTATAGACCACTCAGTGCCTCCCCATTGGTCTATTCCATGCCTGTCTCTTATACACATCTAGATGTGTATAAGATCACTATGTAGCCCAGCCTGGCCTAGACCTCATGATCTTCTTGCTTCAGCCTCCCTAATGCTGGAATTTTAGATGTTGTCAACTACACGAAGCTTACAAGTTCATTTGATAAAAATTTTTGATAAAATAATTAAGGGGCAGAACAGGGAGGATACTGAAGTATTATTCCTGCTCTGTTCTGAGGGTACCCACCAATGCTAGCTGTGTAATTCTGAGCAAGTTACTGTACCTTATAGACCACTCAGTGCCTCCCCATTGGTCTATTCCGTGCACCCCAGTACCTAAAGAGGGCCCATGACAGCTCTAGACCATGACCCCACCACTGTTTGCATATCAGTGGCTCTCAGCCTTCAAAAGCTCTTCCATCTTTCTTCTTCCTGGCCTCACTAAGCTCTGTTTGGGAAGCAGTGGTAAGTGGCATGGTTACATTACTTCCGTTTTTGAGCATTTTTTAGTTGAACGATGAACTAATATACTTCATGATCTGTTTTTGTTTCACACACCAAAGCCACCTTTTGTCTTTATTTATTTTTGGTTACTAGAGATTGAGGTCAGGGTCTTACACATACTAGGCAAGCACTCTACCAGTGAACCACAACCTCAGCTCTCTTTTCTTCACAATTTACTTTGAGACAAGGTGTTACTAAGTTGCTCANGCTGGCCTTGAACCCACTCTNTAGCCCAGATGTGCCTAAATGTATCATTCTATTCCAATCTCCCAAGTAGCTGGGATTATAGGCCAGGACCACCAGGCCTGGCTCTGAAACCACTTTTAGACGAAGTTTTTCCAATGGCCATTGCCTTCCCTTGCCTTTCCTCCCTGAGTTTAGATGATGTTGAATTAAATTTGACTAACAATCAATCCTTGGGTTCAGAGGGAGTCCAGTCCAGATTTCTGCATTTGGGAAACAAAATATACCATGACAATTCCCCAGGGCTAAGTGAAACTACTGTCTGAGACATCCTTTAGATCATTGGGGAAAGACCACCAAATTAGAAATCAATAAAGGACTCACAGCCTGATTTGGAAACAGGACTCATCTCCTCAAACTAGCCTTCTCAGAGCCACAGCCCGGGGCCAGGACAGAGAATTCAAACGTGTCACAGTATTGTCATAGTCTGATAACTAAAGATTGGTGAGATGAAGGAATGTTTGTTGGTATACAAGACTTAAGACAGAACATGAAATATCACAAACTGAGTCACCACTGGAGTGCCAGAATCTCTGTGGCTTAGTCCCTACCTCCTGAAAAAGATGGCCAAGCCCATGAACCCCATCCCACCCTTTTTCCTGAATCCAGGGTATCTCTAATGAATATTTCTACCTCTACAATCCCCAGTCATAGCAAATTCAATATGCTAAATTCATCTTTACTTAAAGTCTTCCCTTCCTAGGCATTTCTCACATTGGAGAATCACTAGTACCAGAATGACCNCTTAGACCCAAACCTGAAAGCCCCTCTGGTCTCTTCTCATCCCCTTCCCATCCACCCATCAGTCACTATCTACTGGTCCTGCCTCTTCAACTCACTTCTCTTTTTCTCACCATAAGTGTCTTAATCTAGGCCATCTTGTGCCTGGGTCATAGTTCCATATGGGTCTCTAACTTATCTCCTTGCCCTTATTTTGGCTTGCTTCAATCTATTCAGTCCCAGCATATTGCTTCACCTCCTTGAACAGAAATTAAACACATGTTGCTCTTTGTGTGAAGACCTTCAATAAAAATAAGTTGCTCACACAGTAATGTGTAAACCCCCTGCNCTGTTATCCAAAGCCATTGACCATGCACTTCTACTCACATCGTCAGCCTCAGCTCTTTCACTCTCCCCTTTGAACACTNAATCCCAGCCATGTGGAAAGCCTTTCTGCTCCTCACATAGAGCTCTTGGCCCGTGTAGCCTCCTCCTCTTTATTTCTCCCTCCATCATTTTCTTCTTACTAAGACACATAACACATGTGGAAAAGTTCAAATAACACTAGCTGCATTCACTATAAACATAATACAGTGAGTTTTCTCAATTAAACTCTTTGTGCCCAGATCATGACCTGAAAGAGGCCCAGTATTCTAGAAGCTCCCTCATGTTCTTTGTCCTTACCTCTAAGAAAAACTACTACCCCAACTTCAAATATCCATAGCTAGTTTTATCCCAACTCTATACTTTGTCTAAACGAAAACTAGCTTGAAGTGAAAGCCTGTGTCAGCTTTCTGTTGATGTGTAATGATTCACCCAAACACTTATGGCCTGGAATGACCTTAAGGTCCCAGCTTCATCCATCTCCGTCCTCACAGCTGTCTTTTAAGTCAACTTTACCATCATGCTCCTGGAGGACTTGGACTGTCTTCCACACAGCCTTTCCTCTCTCCACTCTCCCTTCAGCACATAGGGTCATCCCAAATCATATGCTTCTCTTCTCGCTGTAGAGCCAAATGAACATGCTTTGGTCATTTCTTACATGACCCTTCCACCTCCAACCCCACACTTCAGTAGATTGCCAAATTCTAGTGGCTCACCCTCTGAGGCCTCTCATGTGTTGTCCTTTTGTCTCCNCTCNTGGCCTCTTGCCTGGATTCATCCCAGAGCTCACATTTGGTCTCCTTGTTTCCCAGTCATTCTGACAGGCTTAGGTATGTTTTTCCTGGATTAAAATCTAAAATCTACACTAGTTTCACACCCACTATAGAATAAAACCAAACCTCTACCAAGGCAAAGTACTCTTTTATTTTATTTTATTTATTTATTTATTTATTTTTGGTTTTTCGAGACAGGGTTTCTCTGTGTAGCTTTGGCGCCTTTCCTGGAACTCACTCGGTAGCCCAGGCTAGCCTCAAACTCCCAGAGATGCGCCTGCCTCTGCCTCCCGAGTGCTGAGATTAAAGGCATGTGCCACCACCACCCGGCTTCAGCAAAGTACTCTTTAACTTGTTTCTCCNGTCTTCCTTTCTGTGCTTTTTTTCAGAATGCACACTCTGTTCTGCAGCCATNCTGAATCTGCCCTTCCAAGAGGTTGTCTGAAGCATGTGTGCTAGGAGCTTCTTGTGCCTAGAGATGCCTTTCACTCCATTCTTTCTCTAAACATCAACTCATCCTTTACATTCTCTCTCTAACGCCACCTTCTNGTTCAAACTATGCAGTTGAGGACTCTTTACCTGGACCTGTTTCCTACCATTAATATTCACAACTAAGAAATCTCATTTGGCAATGATGTAAGGGCCTCAGGGCAGCATCTTTACTTTGTTCTCTGATAACCCCCAGAGCCTACCACATGGGAGGTCTCAGTAAACACTTGCTAAGTAAATGAAAGGATGAATAACCTTTGTTGAGCACTTACTTATGCTGACAGACACTTCCGCAGATCATTTTAGTCCTTCCTCACCGAAGCCCTATGAAGAAGGAGCTGGTTTTGTGCCAACTTTGCAAGAGAAGAAAAGGAAGCTTGTTTACTCTTAAGTAACTTGCCACAACTGTACAGTTGACACATGGCAACACTACAAGCAAACCCCTAATTGCCCACACCCTAAAGACCTTGGCTTTACAGGCTGAGCTTTGTCTGCCATGATACCCTGCATGGGATTCTACTGTGGTTTCCAGTAGGTCATTAACAGATGAGCTAATGAGGTGGAAGTTGAGGTAATACCTCTCCACACATTTATCTCTCCATTACATTACAAGTCCACTGAGAACAGGAGCTGGGTCCTATTCATTTTATTTCTTCCCTGCCTCCCAAACCCCAAGCAGCCAACACAGCATCTTACACATGTTTATGTCAACTAAATGTTTATCAAATGAAATAATGGGTGTGATGTTCAAAGGCAGCTTTTGGCAGTGAGTCCTTTTTGCACAATCAGTGATTTTTGAGGACACTTTTCTGATGGTCGTCCTGAATCCAGGCCCAGCTGCTGCCTCTTCTAACCCTTTGCTTCTTCAGCATGATGTAGGCTCAGGGCCATCCCTGGCTGACCCACCCTCCACCCCGGCCCGGCCCTCTGCCATCCTTCCTGTCCTCAGGAAACTCCTCTGTCTGTCTTCCTGCTCTNGGCAGCTGATCACGCACAGCAAGTCTGGCCCACCCTCTCCTTTTCTTGACCTCACACCCTGCCTGAACCCTGCTGTTTCTCTGGTCATTCTGCACAGGCAGGGCAACATGACACTCATGCAGATAATTTTCACACAGAGCAGAGATTGATAAACAGAGTCACGAGGTGTAAGTGAAAAACAATAGTTGTGACTCTTCACCCTGTATTTATTTTTCTTCTGTAGGTTTGTCGGTTATTTACTGTTGTTGATTGTAATAGAAATAGGAGCAGTTAGGCTAAAAGTGGCCGTTAGTGGAAGGATAAATAGCTTTAGGCTGGGATTGTAGCTCAGTGGCAGAGTGCTTGCCTAGAATACATCAGACACTGTGTTCAAGCCTTATTATAGGAAATCACAGTCTCTAGAACCTCCAAGGTTGATGTGTGGCCAGGCCCCCAGAAAAGATAGAAGCAGAACCGAACAATGGTCCAGCTTGAGCAGGACTCCTTTTCCTGGTCTGGCCTTCACTGTTTCTGTACATTNCCTTTATCCATGTCTTTCTGAGGCTCTGAACCAGTCAGGGAGTTCATGCATGGCAACTATCTCCTGGGAACTCTACCTTATTGGCCCAGGATGAGTCAGGTGCCTACCTGTGGTCCAATGAGGATTGTGATACTATACAACATAACTCATGTTGGCTCATGAGTCAATGGCTCATCTTGGTAGGAAAGCTTGATGTAGAAAGGGTCATTGCAAGCTGAGAAAACTCCAAAATGGTCCACTACTCTTGATTATACAAAAGGGATAGGAAGGATAAAGTTATAAAAGAGCTGTGTCTGTTTCCCCAGAAAATTAAAGAGCTTTGTATATTTGAAATTCTTATTTCTTTGTTTGAGATAGGGTATCACTATGTCCTGGTCTGCCCTGAACTTTGAAATGATTGCTGGCATTACAGGTGTGAGACACCACACACCTTTTAAAGAAACAGATGCATNCATATGGACGGCCATTTAGCAAATATAACTGGTTAATTAAGATGGCATTAATACAATGCCACATTTCTTCTTTGAAAGATGAGACTTACGGCCTCAAAGGATACTTCACACACCTCCTGCTAAACTGCAAGGGGGAAAANGAGAGTGGTGAACAAGGCCAGGCTGTGCCCTCCCTCCTCAATGGCTCATACAAATGAGACCCACACTNCCCACCAGCTACAGTTGAGGTCTACCAAGGCAGTGTAAGCAGGCCTAGGGAAACTGATTCCTCTCCTTTCCAAGGTTCAATACCTCCTACACTTGGAGAAAGCTGACCTTGGCCACAGCTTCCTTTTTGTGATTTGAAGTTGGAAGAAGAACTGGAATAAATCCTTGTTTCTTTCTTATCTAGCCCTGCCCAGCCAATGGCCCTTCATTCAAGGCCTNGGTAAGGGTAAAGTCAACCCAATTGAAAGAAGGAACTCTAGATTCAGGTTGCCAAAAGAAAATCCAAAGTTTCTGGTCCTTCCTTCCTAGTTTCTGCCCTCTGGATGCCTCTCAGCGGCATAGAGGGACAACACAGGGACCCATAGGATANAGATTCAGCAAGCTATGGGGAGGTTCAGATAGGCTCTGTTCTGAAGGATGGACCTCATGACTCTTCTGTCCAGACTATATTGTATTCTGCCCACACATTTTCAGTGACATCTCTCTGGCTTGTCTTTCAGGCTCTCTGGGTACAGCAGGCCGTGTGTGCAACTTGACTTCCCGAGGCATGGACAGCTGTGAAGTCATGTGTTGTGGGAGAGGCTATGACACATCCCATGTCACCCGGATGACCAAATGTGAGTGTAAATTCCACTGGTGCTGTGCTGTGCGCTGTCAGGACTGCCTAGAGGCCCTGGATGTGCACACATGCAAAGCCCCCAAGAGTGCTGACTGGACGACCCCTACATGACCCCAGCAGAAGCCATCATCTCCCTTCCTTCCCTCAAGGACTCCAATTGCATCTGCAAGGACACTGGACCTCTGGTTTGTCTTCAGGGGGCTATTTCTTAAGGCATGTAGCCTTTATTTCAACAGAAGCCCCTATTCCCTCTCTGGGAGCCCCAGGATTGGGGACCACATGCTGCATATAAGTATACCCTATTCTATCTATCTTGGGCATTCTGAGGTCACCTCTTTTCCTGCTGATTTCTTTTTGGAAATGGCATGACAGGCTGTTAGAGGAGGAGGGTCATGAGCCCCCACCACTGTCACCTAGACATTTCCTCTTCCCTCTTTGGCCATGGGGAGAAACAACATCACATAGTAGAGGAGTGTTCTCTGTGTCTTCCCACAGATTCTAACAGTTCAGAAAGTCTGTGCTTCCCTCTGTGGGTGGGGTGGGTATGGAAAACAGAATCAACTGCACCAAATTTACTTGTATTTTTTAAAAAGACCAAGCAAGGGCTTTGANTAATAACTGTTGCTACCATCCTTGACGATTACCTGGAGAAGGATGGCTTTCAATAAACACCAGGTTTAAAACACTTATGTTTTCAAAGATTTTATTCTGTGTTAACCTCTGATATAATAAGGTGAGAATGTTTGTCTTTTGAGCCAGTGTTACTTTGAACTTTGCTGTCAGCCAACACCTCAGAAAGTGATTGCTGTTCCCTCAGTTTAAGAACTCTTAAGAAATGGGACTTTCCACTATGCTCTGGAGAGAATTTGAAGGGGGATGGATGATCTGGCAGTATTCTTTAACCATGGAGTAAATATGGTAAAATAATAATAATAATAATAATAATAATAATAATAATAATAATAATAACATAGTGAGTGGAATATCAAAAATGTGCTTGTACAGCTAAAGAAAAACAAAGCAACAGAATCCCAATGTAGCCGTAAGCACATGACCAGTGGGGTTCTTGACTATCTTGTGTATGCAAATTTTGAGAAAAATGAAACCAGTGGAATGCTGCCAGAGAGATCTGCAGAGCCTAGGACCCCCTCTCCCATANTCTGATGCCCAAGAGAGCTATTGAGGAGCATTGGCTAAGACTCACCAACCTTAAGGCCTGACACTTTCAATTATGTTNGTTTAAGGCTTACAAGATGATGTGAAGTGCAGTCTNGAGAAAATAGCACANAGTCTGGCCTTTAAAGTTGCTAACACTACTGTATTACCTTGCAAGCAGTTTGTAACTTGGACACTNTATTTAAGTAACCCAGCTGTAGTTATAGCAGTATCAATGTGGAAATGGTGANTGACTTCTGCCAGGAGATGACATTCAGAGAAAGTGAAGAGGCTGCCTGCTCCATTTTTTTTTTTATGTTAGATGAAAGAAAGTGAACTTGATAAGGCTACTTCTCATCATGCTGTAAAATTTGGTTCTTGTTCTACACATAATTTCTTCATAGAGCTGTACTAACTAACAGGATGTCTCATGGTATACATCCAGCATCAAATTGCTGCTTGCTCATTGTTTCATACTTTGACCTTCATCCTTGCATCCTTGTCTAGGTCATTTAGCCTGAGGCTCATGGGAAGCAAACTGTGGGAGTTCTTTGTCCGAGCTAGTAGTATTAGCCTCCTAGTCTTCTTAAAAATGACTTAACTCCAGTACTATCCTCTCNTCCTCCCTNTTGGTCATTGGGGTCAAACCAGGGTCTTGTCAGTGCCAGGCAAGTGCTCTACCCCTGAGCCACATCCTCATTCTTTTTCTTTTTATTTTATGAACACAGTAAGTGGGAACAATGGAGCAGGAAAGTAGCGACTCTGGGCTTAGCATGGGGAAGGTCAGACTAGTTCACAGCTCCCAGTATCCAGGGTACTGGGGNAGCTTTCCTGAGGGTCCCAAAGCCACTAGCACTTCTTGCTACTAGATGATTGGTGAAATCTTAAATCCTTGGGTATATTTAGGGTGGGGAAGATTCCTAGAGGATATTAGCTCCTTCCAGTTCAGGCAAACTAAAATCAAGAGAAGTGAAGGGATCCCCGTAAACATCGGCTGGCACCGCAGGGTTCCACATAAGGAGGACCACAGGAGCAGAAGAAGCAAATGAAATGTCCTCATCTGATTTTACTTCAGAAAGAGGACATTCATGTTTGAAAAGAATTAAAACAGGTAAAGGTAATTTTGAACTCACTTTCTTTAGGGTTTAGTAGAGCATTAATATTCTAGAAGTCTGACATACACTAAATCCTCGGGCTTTTAAGGAAAATAAATTACATCCGGGCAGTGGTGGCGCATGCCTTTAATCCCAGCACTTGGGAGGCAGAGCCAGGCAGATTTCTGTGAGTTCNAGGCCAGCCTGGTCTACAGTGCGAGATCCAGGACAGGCACCAAAACTAAACAGAGAAACCTTGTCTCGAAAAACCAGAAAAAAAAAGGAAAATAAATTACACTAATTATCCAAAATAAGGAGAAAGTCCATTTAGGTCAAATCCCCTGCAAGTAAAAGTCTTACTATAAATTGATTCCTTAGGCCATGGTTAATTTTAATTTTTTTTCTTCACTATTTGAATACATTTCTAAAATATATCTTTACTAGTTTATTAGGGCTTTCTATAGAATAATCTTTTGTTTTTGGTTTTTGTTTGTTTGTTTGTTTTGTTTTTGTTTTTGGAGACAGGGTTTCTCTCTGTAGCCCTGGCTGTCCTGGAACTCACTCTGTAGTCCAGGTTGGCCTTGAATTCACAGAGATCTGCCTGCCTCTGCCTCCCAAGTGCTAGGATTAAAGACATGTGCCACCACCACCTGGCTCTACAGAATAATCTTGACATGGCCCTAAGACTTAGCCTGTGGGGGCTTTTTTCAACATATTTTCTTCATCAACTTGTTTGTGTTGCTGACTGATAGTTGTCTATTGTCCTGACACATGCTTCGTCAAGTAACCCCCACCCCATTACAGCACCTGCACAGCACCCTTTCTAGTCTGAAATCAATGTCCCAACTGATGAGGTCAGTCTTCCCCTCAGATGGCTTAAGCNAGCAGAGACTCCTCAGAGCCGTAGTCATGCTCTCGGCACCAGCATCATAGCTGTCCAGCAGATTCCTAAGCGAAGTGAGAGAGCCANGGGGCTGCTCAGAACACTTCCTTATTGGGAGTCACCAGGTTGGAACACATCCTGACAAGTGAAGCCTATCAGAAGTTATTCAGTCTGAGTGAAGCTAGATGATGGAGAGAAGCAAGAAGAAAAGAACTCTCTAGCTTTGGCCACGTGACTGGCCAAGCTCTATAATCATTGGCAGTGGCTTTTTCCATCCTTGCTGGTCATGCCTGCCCTTTCTGCTTATGTGGCTTCCCTGTCCTTACCACCAAGCACCTTCTTCCTGAGGGTCAGGGGCCCTGGCTGGAACTCAAGTTCTCCTTACTCAGAGATAGTTCTCTCNACCTGAAATAGTCAGCATTCATTTCAAGATGNTTTTTAAATTGTCACTACTATATTCCTTCATTTTAGAATTATCACTATTTTTTTAAACCCAGGTATTGGGTTGCTTTTGTAAAAAAGGGTATCTTTAAAGTCAGAAAGAAAACCAAGCCTCCCAATGACTATCCTGGGCTCTGTTAATTTAGAGCGGACCCTACCTACAATAGACCATCTCCAAGCCCCTACATGACTCGGCTTCTACATGCCTGGACCACATTCTCAACTTTTAGAGGCTGGCCTGTGGCTAGAGTCTCACACAGCTGAAATACATTCACCACCACCACCAGCATCACCACCTCTTGCACACTTTAAAATAGAGGCTCAGAGAAGNGTCCGATGGACCAGACCCTCCTTAGTGCCTCGTTACTGCCTTTTCATCTGGGTTTCCTTACCTGAAGAGCAAGGGCTGTGCTCAACAAACAGAACTTGCTAATTCTAAAACTGGAAAATAGCCTCTGCAAGGCACGTGTTGAACTTGTGGAAAGAAATGCTCGNCTGTGAGCTGACAGGTAAGGCAAACTGACCTGGACCTTCTTCCAAGGCAGAGAAAAGTTTCACTCACCCATGAGGATATTCTTTACATTTTTCTAGGGATCAGCAAAGTGACAAGTAGTTTGCAAAATCCAACNTGATCATTATTTTTCTAAATCAGAGTTATCCCAGCCCTGGCTGTTTTGTTTTGTTTTTTCTTTCGCCCCTATATTCCCATGGATTCTGTTTAACCAAACTCCCACTTCCATAGCTAATAAAAGTGTCACGTAGGTTGTTATGAAGAACTATTGTTATTTAGAAGTCGGCATTTTCTGTGAAATCAAAACACAATAAAGTGAATTTTTGGTGTTAACTTTGTTATTTTAGACTCTTGGTAATCTTGCCAAACCTCTGCTAAGAAATTGCTTCAGGTTATGTGAGCTATTTATCCCCTCGTCTTTTCTCAAGACCATGACCAAGAGACATCTTCCATGTTTATAAAGAGTTTCAGAAAAAACAACTGACTCTTTCCTGATGGCTGTTTCTGTGAGTGAATAAATAAGACTTACATTCAGGATTGGAATATTATTCTTTTTTCCCCCTGTGTTTCACTATGGCTGCTATGTAGAGGCTCGCTCCTCTGGGTGCTAGCATGTTGTAGCCCTAGTTATAAATACAGTATCTCTTTGTGGTATCTAATGCACTCTCATCAACCTTCCCAAATTACTGCTCTTCCTGTAGACTGAAATGTCATTTTCTCAGCTTGATTAGAAAGGTGAGATCACATGATCTTTCATGGCAACTTGCACATACTGAAGTGTAGGCTAATTATTTCAAGTAGTAAAAGTTCATTGCATGGATACAAACTCTCCCCCAGCAAAGGCAATCCATTCTTCTATTTTCTCTTCCCTGCTCATCTACGTTCTAAGGATGACAGGACTTGGCAAGACTCTTCCTAAACTTTAAGCATCTCCCACAGAAGAGATGCTCACTAGACTTCTGGGACTCTGCTGTCTCTTCCAGAAATCCCTACAGCTACTTAGATTATCTGAAAGGGAGATGATTTTCGTAAAGACATTTCTTTCTTTCTTTTTTTAATCTTTTTGTTTGTTTGTTTGTTTGTTTTTTGAGACAGGGTTTCTCTGTGTTGCCCGGGCTGTTCTGGAACTCACTTAGTAGACCAGGTTGTCTGGGAACTCACAGAGATCTGTCTTCTGGGATTAATTCCAAGCGCTGGGATTAAAGGCATGTGCCACCACTGCCCAGCTATATAAGGACATTTCAACAAAATATTTTAAACCAAAAATTGTGAATAGAATTTCCCTGTTCTTCAACTCTTTGTGTAAAGGAGATGACCTATACGGGTGGGATACACAGAAGATAGTCTGGCCTGTAGCCAGAAGATGCCAGAAGCAAGGCCCTTCACTTCTAACTGTGACAACCAAATACATCCAAACATCAGCAAAATGTTCCCAATGGAAGAAGGGAGAGGGTGATATAAATGGTCCTTAGTCAAGTGCCAGNGGTCTAACATGTTGAACTAGTTCTCATAAAGTTTCAGTTAGGAACACTTTCCTCCCTTCTCCTACCCTAGGATTCTCAGGATTGGAGTATCAGACTGGCTGGGAAAGAATCCTCTTGGAAATGTGCAGTCTTAGAATCCTCAGCTTATCACAGCACATAAAANAGCAGCTATGGATTGAAGCTCACCCAGGCCTACGCTACATGTCCCAGGGGTCCGAGAAAGCATGAGTTTTAGCAGCTGGAAGCATAATTCTTAGGAATTCCTCAATTTCACAATGCTTAGTTTTTTGTTTTCTTTTTAAGCAAAAGACAAAATCCACAAGATGTGTCCTGAAAGGCGGAGGAGTAAGAACATTAGAACTCAGCATCAACTAGTTGAGCAATTTTGAGTTCCTCAGTGCAATCTTAGGAGAGGATAAGAACAAAGGAGAGACTGCAGAATATAAACGGTCTGACTTTCAAATAAAGAAACGCCATGTTCCAAGTCAAAACCACAATGCTAGTTGTTCTTATTGTAGCCATAGATTTCAGGCAGCCTGGCCCACCAGGGCACTAGTTAACCATTATTAAAGCACTTGCATTAGTTATCTTATCCTTAGTGTGACCAAAATGCCTGACATAAAAACTTAGGGGAAGAATAATTTATTTTGGCTTATGGTTTCAGAAGGTTTAGTCAATGGTGACTCGGCTTCAGGTGTTTGGTTAGAACACGGCAGTGTGAGCATGTGACATAGGAAGCTCTTTGCTTCTTTGCAGTCAGGAACTAGAGAAAAGGGTATAACCAAGGTGCCAGAACAAGATACAGCCTCAAGATACACACCCAGTAAAATACTTATTCCAGTGTGGCCTCACCTCTTACCCTTTACCACCTCCTTCCAATAATGTGAGGATATTATGATTCCTTCAGAGGTTCTATCATTCATTAGGTAAGAGTCCTCATGATCCAATTACCTCTGGAAATACTATCACAGAGATCTCTAGGGATGTGCCTTATACATCATCTGATGTTTTTGATCCAATTAGATTGACAATCAAAATCAAACCACAGCGTCATAAAAATACTATTAAATCACTGTCAATGTTAATCAGAAGCCTTTTTTATAAGTATACCATTGCATGCTTATTTTTTTTCTTTCAGTAAGGTAAGATGTTGGGGGCTCAGACTATTTGACTCCCCGACAACTCTTACCTCTTGGNGCACTAGCTGTATTGATAGAACTATCAGCCAGCTAGACTNCTTGTACCAGCATTGGCTAACTTGAACATGCTACAGATGCTCTGAAGAAGCTGCATGGCAACCATAGTTGCCTGCTACTGAAACACAACTTCAGCTCCTAAAAGGCGTTGTCCCAGACATGACTGTTTCAAAGGCCANACACTTGATTTTCGTCATCACAAGTGTCAATGTATTAAAAAATGACTCTCTTACTCTGCAGACATTTTCACCCAGGCTGGGGTAGGGGATACATCCAGGAAAAGGCCTTGATTGGAACAAGCACGGTACTTCATTTCCATGGAAGTCTGCCATAATTGCTGCAGATAACCTTTCTGCATCCTCTTTCAGGCTATGTAACAAATACATTTGACTCATTTGTAAGCCAGCTGGGAGATGGCCTCCTCTGGAGTGGTCTTTTCTTGTCTATGTTTTACTTTTATAATTACTAGAGCCAGCTACACTGATAACACAGCCGTGGACATGGCAGTGCAGCAGTGACAATGAAGCAGTAATAGCATCGGTAACAAGAATAGCATTGAGAGGGTACCTAGGAAGTTCCAGTGAAGCCAGGCGGTGGTGGTGCATGCCTTTAATACCAGCACCAGGGAGGCAGAGGCAGGTGGATCTCTGTGAGTTCGAGGCCAGCCTGGGCTAC
>LZPO01044758.1:0-12188 GCA_001675575.1 Neotoma lepida
CCCTGGCTGAGCCTCCTCGTCCTGTAGCTAGAGTCTTCAGCATTCATCTTCAGGAGTGCCAAACCCTACACAGACTTCTCTGGAATCCTCCACATCTGACCTGTGTTCCTGGGTTAGGGTGATCATCCATCTTTCTGATGTTTTTGAGCATCGTGGTTTCCAGTCAGGTTCTCTGGCACACACAGCACCNTCTACTTTCTCATACAGCATGCTNAGGTGCATTTCTAGGGCATAACTGGTGAAGGCAGTTGACTCTGTTTAGTTATAAACTCCTGTCACCCTCTAAGAAAGACCCAGAGCTTAGCTGTGAGGAGCCCTTCAGTGGACTAAGGCACTGTGCTAGATAAAAGCCTGGCCAGGATGCAGCGGGAAAGGAAGGTGCTTCAATGCAGAGTGCTCAGATGGATGCTGATTCAAAGGTTAACAGCTGGAAAGTCCAGGGCACCTGAAGGACAGACTTGTGAGTCATCCCCTCCAGCACGAATGCATCCATTTGTATGGTGCACAGTTGTGTCATTTGAGAAAATCTGAAAGCTGGGGTCCATTNCCACACCCTGATCAACTGCCCAGTAATCAACATTTGCTGTGAGGGCAGAGGGGTGTGTGTCCAGATGGCTGGANGCACAGGATCACCAGCCACCAAGTACTGCATCTGCTCCCTTTTCCAGAGAAAGNAAGACTGTCTCACTTTTATGCTTAAAACAAAACTGAAATACCATCATGACTTGGAAGTAGTAGACGCTCAGAGGGACATAGTTGGCCATAGTGGACATGGTCAATCTGACCAGTATCTCACTTTTGCCTTTTTAAGCTGGCAAGGAGATAACAATCAAGGGACGCTTAATGTGAACTCACCCACCTCCCCAGTGTGTGTGACCCAGTATAACTTTTTACCTCTGATTCTGCTTCTTATTGGTGGAATCTTTAGAGGCTAGGAAATGTGGTCTTGCAGCATAATTTTGATTTAGAAATTTGAAAACAATGTACAAATAACGATATGGTTGAGTTATGCAACCATTTGCTTATGAAATTTATAATTTTGTATTAATATTTAATCTCTTAACATTTCATCCTGAGCTCTTTGTCAGGCTTGTAGTTTATTTATGTTACAATAAATGCACTGATAAAAAATGAATTTTGTTTAAAAGTCCAAGGTAAAAAAGTAAGGAGAAAAGAAAACTAGGTAACAAGCCATTTCCATTCTTATTTTATGAACACTGATTCAAGCTTATTTAATTTTAAAATGTGAAATGTTTACAACTTTTGAAAGTTTGAAAAGCTTTACCTTTTGGCATTATGCTTCCTCAAATCTATTTTGTGGAAATTGAGAATTTGGTGACCAATTTGAAGAGAGATGACAGATGGGGAAAATTCTGACTTGAAGAGGAAGAATGGGCCCCACCCTGCAAGGCTGCCTTACCTGCTAAGGTCAGGTCTCAAGGCCAGATAATAGGGCCCATGTATCAGGAGGCTCAATGTTGGTGGTCCAGATTCACCCTGAAGCAAGAGCAGAGGAGCTAGGGGGGATGGCAACAGGACACTCCAAGTTACTACTGCTCTACTTGTCTGCCTGTGGAAGGAGCTGCAGAGGAGAGTTTGTGACTAGAGAAGGATGTCCTCCACCCCCAATTTTTCCTTGGAGAATATTCACAAGCATCAGCCTTCTTTGAGGAAGGTGGTGCTGTGCTCACTGGAATTGTACCTAGCTTAGGAAGTAACACTCAGGAAAACCAGAGACAATTAGGGCTGGGTCCATCCTAAGATGCACAGTAAACCCAAGGCTGAATTTATATCCCTGAATTTTAATGGACATTCCACAAGCTGCCCTTGTGGCTGCCCTTTGTTTCTATCATAGTTGAAGTCCTTAAGTCATTTTTCCTGTTGCTGCAGGTTTTTGAAGGGTTTGGAACTACCAGAAATTTTTATTGCTACTTGTCCCTAAACCCTGCCATGTCTATTACAGACAGCATGTGCTTTGGCTTCACTCTTATCTCCTGGCCTCCCTTGAAACTGGTTAGTGTCTTGGAGAACAGCTATCAAGGTGAAGACAGCAGCTCTGCAGCCCCCAGATCATCCCAGTACCAGTTTCCAGGGCTACCATAGGGTTATGTATGTGGTCATGGCAGTAGGGATAACTGTGCCTGGGCTTTTACTGAGTCTTAGCCATACAGTCTGAAGGAGACAAGTGTTTCAGTGTTAAGGGGCTGGTGTACACTGGCCTGTGCCTTTGACTGAGCCCAATTCAATTTTTTCCTATAAACAGGATTTTGGAGCAAGAAATGAGAATCAAGGCTTTAGTGTACTTTAGAACAGCCCGTGTATGTCAGTGTTTGTTCTTCCAACTCAGGAGTTTTTGGAACTGGTATTTTGTCTCTTCTTTTTAATGATTTCTAAATCCACAAGAGTAGTGAGCATGGAGGAACCAGAACTCCCCAACAGTTCTCTTGTGCCAGCCTGGGATTAGATGCCATTCAGGCAATAGTATGAATGCTATATGTACTGTGTTTTCAGAACAGCTGGATAGATTGCAACCTCAGTATCAGGTTTGAAGTTATTCTGAAAAGGTT
This sequence comes from Neotoma lepida, assembly GCA_001675575.1. Classification (NCBI taxonomy): domain Eukaryota; kingdom Metazoa; phylum Chordata; class Mammalia; order Rodentia; family Cricetidae; genus Neotoma; species Neotoma lepida. Next base: position 2,568 of record LZPO01044758.1, read on the forward strand.
TTCAAGTCAGTGTAAATATTGTTAGAAGCACATGACTTTCTGATGTTTATAAAATCCACAAAGGCCCTGAGAAACAAAAAGCACTGAAGATGTGCCTTTTGAGCTAACACAAAGGCAGCTTGCTCTCCAAGTGTGAGAAGCATGAAGGAACTGGTTCTCAGCAGCGATGGGAAAGCACATAGGAGTCTGTTCTCAACAGTCATCTATCTGGCTGCTGCACAGCCAGATCTACGTTTTACTTTTTCTTAGCTTTTGTAATATTTGGCTCACGATAAAGTGACTTTTCCAGCATTCGTTAATACCGCTGGCACATGGGGAATATCACTCACGCATTGCACATAATGGCTTTTCCACCCTCTGTTCTTCTAACCCTCTGCCCAGACATAGTATGCTGGCCTGTGGCCTAGCAGTCACTTAGCTGTGCTAGTGTGTGAAGTGGGCACAGGCAGTAGACNAACACAGACACAGAATGGGTGCTCTGAGAGCTGGGCTGGGAGGACCTGAGGGTTTGTGTAATCTGAAATTCTTTTGTTACTTGCAGCTCTGACCAGAGGCCTGTTATCCCTTCATCAAGGTCCCGACTGGCCTTCTCTGTGTCTGTACTGGACCTCGACCTCAAGCCCTACGAGAGCATTCCTCACCAGTATAAACTAGACAGCAAGATAGTCAACTATTACTCAAAAACTGTGCATGCCAAAGATGACACTGTGAGGTCGACTCGGTTCAAGGAACATGAAGATTGCACATTAGTTCTCCACAAGGTCTAACTTTTTCCCCCTGTGGTGTCTTTGAAACTTGAATGTGAAAGTTGAATGACAGAGCTATTTTCGGTTGTGTTGGGTGACTTGGCTGTGAATGGTTTTGCTTTTAACCCCTGCTGAGGTTAGACTGCCTCAGAGACAAGGAATTGAAGAGCACTAGAATCTTCTAGGACAAGGAATGTAGGATGTGAGTGCTGTGTCCCAGCAAGCCATTTGTTTTCTTAGAGTGGAAGTGTCCGTTAAGCCCCAGGAAAACATCCTGCGTAGTTCTTCCAAGCAGAGCTCACGTCTAATTCTCTAATGCAAAAAGCCTTATTAAGACCCAAGGTTTGGATCTCCTACCACCAGACTCTTGACATAGAAAACTTGAATTGTCACAAGTATCTTACAGTTTGGATTTTCAAGAAAACATGGATACTACTGGAACTTTCCCAGCTGTTAACTTGTCACTTTTTCAATGCAAGTCACACATCAACACAGGCTTTGGGTGGTTCCCTGCTGCAGAGCGGTTAGGGGTTAGTGTGGACATTGGCTCTGAGTGGGTTAGACTCAGGTCCCTGTGGAGGTACTGAAGCCCAAGGCTTTGTAAAGGGGCAGCAGCAGGGAACACAAGACTCAGGTCAGGATGGACACCACTCGNATGAGCCTTGCTTTTGTTGTTGTTTTTAAAATTCTTCATTATGATTTTAACTCTNGGGAGAGCTGAGGCGTTCTTTCCTACCTGAAATTGCTGCTGTAGAGGCTGGAAGCAGAGCTGTACTCAGAGCTGCTGTGGTCAGCTGGGTGGGTGTGCCTGACAGCCCTGAGTTTTCTTGGCACTCTGGTGTCTCAGGTGGTTGAGGAACAAGGTTCCCTTCCTCCTAAGCCACATTCATCCATGGGGTTAGCTCTGGGGCATGTTGGGTATGTGGGTCTAGGGCCTTGCTGTTTTCATCAGGGCTATAGAAGGCTCCTAGCTGGCACTGAGGATTCTTACTGGGGTCACCAAAAGTGTGCCTGGCTGCTATGAAATCATTGGGAGTTTTGGCTTCATTTTTTATCCTATGGTAGGCTGTACAGACTGATTATTTATATCATCCTTTTGAGAGACGAATGAAGGCTTATTGTAACATAAATAGTAAAAACCATGGAACTGTATGAAAATGCTACATGAAAAATGAAGAAAATATTTTGCTGATTGTAAATTTTTGTGGGAAATTTTGTGATAATTTCAGAATTATACTTGTTTGAATCAAGTGACCTCCTATAGAATTTGTTAAATTCTGTCCTAATATTCTAACTATTGAACACTCAGGTAAAGACACTTGTACATTTGGATCCTTGACTTTCTTTTGACTGGTGTATGCTGGGATATGTGCTTATAGCCTTCATCTGAGTCATGTGAGTTGAAGGTCATGTTCTTATGACTCTGGATGGGTAGGGGAAAGCAGCCTTCAGTTTTGTTTGGACTCAGCGTTGACTGGTTTGGAGACAGACTAGCTGTGTGCGTATGTGCGTGCGTGTGTGTGGTGGTTATGCCTGATGCCACAGTACTGATCTCAGGTATGGCTGGGTCCCAGGCTCTCAGAGCAGTTTCACGAAACTTATTTCTGGAACACTGGTCTCTCTTGGAGAATTACTATTTAGCAAGAGGCTAAACAATACAGATAGGTAGATGGAAACAAGCAGCCTCTCTTGGGGTACAGAACACAGATGGAGCACCCTGTCATTGTGGGCGGGGCCCTAGTCCAACCATGTTCTGATGTGCTCTGCTTAGTTCAGGATGCCCACACCAACCTGTCATCTTGGCACCATAACAACAGGTAACTGAGGCACTCACCAAATGTTACTTCTGTGTCTAAGATGATACAGCCTTAGACTGGGTAGTTCTTTTATGGTGCTGGGGATTGGATCTAGGGCCTTTTACACATTAGGCAATTGTTCTACTATGGAGGTATACTTTAGCCTTTGTTTTCTGAGACAGTGACTTACTATGTAGCCAAGGCTGACTTTAAACTTGGGTTGCTCTTGTGTGCTGGCATTATAGTCATGTACCACATTCAGACTGTGGGTGTGTCTTCAGTGAAGTTCCCAAGTAAAAGGAACAATCAATCATCACTGTCAAACGGTCCTACTTTTGTAGGAGACCAGGAGGAGTGTCAGGACTTTCTGGGAAATGCTGCCATGCAGACAAGGTGGGTAGCTTTGGACTGGATTCTGTCCCATGCTGTCTTGGGCCATCTCAATGTGAAGTTGGAGGCACAGCTCTTCTACACTCATTTGAGAATGGACAACCATTCTTGGAACATTTTCTCAAATATTAAACTTATTTGTACAAAACACTATGCATGTTGCTTTTAACATATCTGAAAAGCTTTATTTCTTTGCCATGGGAGTTCCATGTAATGTACCACTAGTGCACACAAAAGCATGTTTGAAGGGTGTGGTTTCTAACTGGAAAAGAGCAAATGTTCATACTTTACATAAATCANATGTTCCTCAGCCCCGCATCTTATTCCTATACGCTCGCCAGCAGGGAACTAGTCATTTTCCACACAAAGCAATTTTATCAGGCTGTCTAGAGCACCTTCAATTCCAAGTACTCCTAGCAGGCTTCGGAAACTCAGAGGAGCAGTTTCTATGACCCTGTTCTTGTCCAGCTCCAGGGCTGTGAAGAAAANACACCTGGTAAGAAACCTTATAGTGTCTGTCTAATAAGACCTTTCCTCCCCCAACAGCCACGCACTAGAGTCGGAGTGGAGAAGACCAAGGAGTGCTGTCACCTGTAACTTGAGGCAGAGAAAATGCCTTGCTTCAACACAGCCTGGAAAGGCCTCAGGACAGTAGTCCCCTCTCATGTGCTGTTTGGGTGGTTATTGATTAGAGGATATTAAAAGGTGTTCTACAAAGTACATTAATGACAATTTCAACTTTTGATTCTTCCGATGTAAACCCAGAGAAGACACTCAGATGGCTTTGTTGGGTATACTTCCAGAAAGGGTATCCATGCACACGGAGTCCTACCTCTCTCTGGGACTTTGGTGAGAAGATCCAGCTTCGGGAAAACCTTCCCTTCCTCATCTATTTGTATCCTCCAAACAATCACCAGTTCAAACCTGAAAAAAAGGCAATGTTTGGTGCTCTTGGAATTTAGAAAGATTAGCCTCTGAGCATGTGGTCTCTGCTGTCCAGGCTCATCTTTTCCTAAGGACCTCTCCCCACAGAGAAAGGTGTGTGATCAGTTCCATAGGACAGTTTGGAAACTTGGGCCACAGCAAGATGCTTTGTACCCACACCTTGCCAGTAATGGGACATGCAACAGGACGTTTCTGTGGTAGTGTTAGGGCAATATACTTTGAAAATGATCTGAAATTGACAGAAAGCTGCACACACACTTTCTTCATGGTTGGAATTTTCTTATTCTAGGAGAAGCCCATGTGCTGTATGGCAGGAGAAACATGAATGAAAAGCCCAAACCCTCAGGACCTGAGGAATACAGTCAGAACTCCTCACTGGAAGATGAGGCATGAGAAGTGCATCAACCCTATGACAAAGGCCAGCCCCAGCAGCCTGTGTAAGGAAGACCCCACTAGAAGGCAGACTAGGTATGGTTAGGCTGTTGATCTAGATCCTGAAGAACAGACGGGCATATTTGTAAACACAAAGGCAGAAGAGTCACAGTGGCTNTGGGAGGGGGCTGTCAAGAGTCTTAGGTGCCTAGTGGAGAGGTGCACCTGTTTATTTCAGATTCTCTGAGTCTCTGTTGACTTCTGGCGTCCTATCGCTGACACACACACGCACACACACCCTACCTACCTACCTACCTCTACCTTCTCTTGGCCATCCAAGGGCCCTGAAGAGAAATGCCTTTTGTTGCCACCAGGCCAGCATTTAGCTCCTCCAGCCTTGTACTCCTTCCCACCTCTGCTCTCCCTTCATGGCTACACAGCAGCCCAGGTGCCCACTGTTGGTGGCTATCTGCTGTGATTCCACCCATTTCTCCATGGCATACTCTTCAATCTTCCAGGACTTACTGCTGCATAGACTTACCCTGGCTGTCTGGCACTGCGGATCTCCATGCAGTGGGAACAGGTGCCCTCTGAGAGGTACACGCTATCTGGGTACTTCTCCTGTATGTGAAAATAAATGGTTACAGTCCAATTGATCCATCTAGAAGAAATAGCATCCTGAAAGCCAGGAGAAACATTTTGGAGCCTGAAATGGAAGTGTTAAGGTGCTATTCACTGGTGCNCACTGTACTGTCCCCACTCCCATCCTTCCTATTCTGCCACCCCAGGAGCTCATGGCTGTCCCCTTCCTGAGATCTCACAACATCACTGTACAACTTCCTTTCCAATTTCACTGTAATTCTGCCTGCCTACTACTTGGTCCAACTCCTTGTCAGCTCCTTCTCAGGCCCTGGATGAGCACTACAGGCCTCAAGCTAGTGTTTGAAGGGCTTTTGCATAATGGAGACTTATTCTATGGCAGCAAAANCTTTTGAATTGAGGCTTTTGTGGGTACTGGCTGCTGTCCTGCTATAGCAGATGCACCAAGTCTGTCCATCCTCACAACTTCACACAGAAAAGCTTCTGCCCTTAAATCCTTGACCTGAGCCAGGCCCTACCCAGGTGCCCATTGTGATAGAAAAAGCATGTGGTTTGGTGTCAGCTTCATGGTGAGACCTGTACCATTCCTGGTTGTGGTGTTCTGTCTATAGAGAACAGGGATGGGTTGAATGTCGCAGATTTCTAGGGTTGTCATTCTAGAGTAGGTATGGTTTCCTCAGTATGACTGCTCTGGACATGTCTGCATGCTTGTTTTCCACAGCAAGACCTAGAGGCTCTAGCATATCAGAACTGATACACTCATTTATATCACTATGACAAAAAAGCTTGTTTTCCAGGTATCTGAATGGAAGACAAATAGAACTGATGTGCATAGCAGTGACCCTTTTTGTCTGTTCTTGTGCAAACAGACTACAGGGTTAGAAGATAAAGAACAAACTTGAGGTTACCATCATCATGAGATTTTAAGGTCTCAAGGCCACCTTTGAAAGGTCCTTTCATGTATCCCCTCAGTACCTGAAGAAGAGATGCTTCCCAGGGTGATACCCAGGGTGATACCCAAGTCAAGCAGGGACTGTGAGCTGCAGCTGTCCCAGGGCAGCTAGAGAGCCACTATCACCATGGGCTAGGGCTGGGACCTGGGGCAGATCCTTCTAGGACTGTAGAAACTGGCTGGATTAAAGCAGCCTGGGTCCATCAAATAAGGTTCCATGGGGACAAAGACATATTACAACCCTTAAGAGAATACTACTCCTGGGTGAGCCACTTCTGGCATGGAAAGCCAAAGCTGCCAGCATCTATGCATGCAGCCACCAACAGAGAACACATCCAGACACCAAAGCTGGGGTGGGCTGGTGTGCTTTACAGATAATTACTAATTTCAGCAAAACAAGACTTTAGGAGAAAAATGTATACCTAAGTGATTTCAGTGGAAAGTGTTGGTCGATGTTTAAACCTCAGGCTCTTCTAAATTAATAACAACTGTCTGAGGAACGTGAAGGAGTGTATGTGAACGTGGCAGTTCAGCTTCCAGACTGTGCTTGGCAGCAGTACATGAGACTCAAGGGAGTGCTGGGGCTTGGGCTGGCTCCAAGGTGGGGCCTGAGGCTTGGCCTTCAAGCAAGAGGGAGCTGATCTCCACTCCTTAGGCCTCTCTGCCGAATCAGAAGGAAGACTCAAATTAGATGCTTTCACTAAAAAGTATACTCTTAGCTTTTATAATGTAGACAGGAGTGCTGACATTGGGCAGAGGGCAGGCATTCGAACACGTGCTTCAGGAAAGCTGGGACTCAAACACTTCCTCCACGTAAGTTAAGGTTGCTGCATTTAGCCAGCTTCATTCCTTGCCTGATCACCTCAACTCTAGAACAAAGTGGAGAACAGGAAGGAATTAAAAGCTGACAGCCTAAGTAGACCCCAAGAATAGCAGCCTTATTGCAGTTACAAATACAAATGTCTTTTTTTTCTTAAATATTTTATGTGCATTGGTGTTTTACCTACATGTATGTCTGTGTGAGGTGCTGGAGCCCCTGGAACTGGAGTTAGAGACAGTTGTGCCATGTGGGTACTGGAAATTGAACTTGGGTGCTCTGGAAGAGTGGCCAGTGCTTTTAACCTTTGAGTCATCTCTCCAGCCCCATAAGTACCATTCTTAATGACAAAGATAGAGGAGACTTTGAGGGGGAAGGCAGAAGAGCTGTGATAAATGATCAAACTAACTATGCCAGAAGTTGAAGCCAGAGATCAGTTGGGTTTTTTGTTTTTGTTTTTGTTTTTGTTTTGTTTTGTTTCTGCTTGCTTCTGCCTCCTAAGTGCTGAGATTAAAGGTGTGCACTACCACCTCCCAGCTGTGAAAAAAACCAGCTAGTTTCAAGAGTGACAGGAAACTTGAGATATCACTATATTTGACTTTGATAAAGAAGGACCAAGTAGGCAGGGAGGAGTTAATCATGGTCTGAAAAGGCAGGGATGTACAAGTAGGCAGGGAGGAGTTAATCATGGTCTGAAAAGGCAGGGATGTATACATTGTATCTTAGATTATGTTCCATGAAAACCAGAAAGACAACAAAAATGTTCATCAGAAACTATCCAACCAACCTGGAAAGCAACACATTCTTCCATCAATAAAGCCAAGGCCTAGACACGGGAAAGCACCTGGCCAGGCTTTGGAAGGACAATCTTGGACATGCTCTGTCTAGTGCATAGGTGGATTCTGCATGTCACCAGAAGCTCTGGTGGATAGAGGACAATAGAAGCCTGTGTGCCTCCAGATGTCACCAGGAAGGCTGTGTTCTAGAGGTGGCTCTTAGAGGGGCCTAATGCATACTAACCAGCTGGCTCTTGTGCTTCCACTCCAGGGTCCCAGGCTCTCCAGGAGTGCTGGGTCTGAGTGCCACTGAGGAATGCTGAGGCTGTGTGTTTACTCAGCTGTGTGCCATATGGTGGAATTTGCATGGAAAAACAAAAACAAAACCCTGGTGTTTATGATAGAGAAATGGGGGTGGGGTGCTGGCCATTTGATACCCATCCGGTTCACACTTGACACCCAGGGTACTGAGGCATTGGCTGACTGGGGTTAGGAGCTATATTTTAACAGAGCTTTATAGGGCTGCCTGTGCTATGCTTCAGCCATTCTGGCTCAATACCATAGAGGAATGACCAATATCACCTCCCCCTACTAAGTTTCCATGGGAGCCAACTGGAATCAGGGAGCCCATGGACAATTTGGACATCCACAGATGTCAGTTCATCTTGACATAATCCAAAGATTATGCCTAAACAATTGAATGATTAAAAAAAAAACTCATAATAGCATATTAAAACAACTAGAACACACAATTTTAGTATATTCCCAAGGTGATACAACTATACCACTTTGTAATTCCTAAATGTTTTCTTTACTCTGTAAGGAAACTCTATGGCCTTTAGGTGTTGTCCCCAGCACAGAATCAGGTAAACACTGATATGTTTCTGTTCTAGATTTCCTGTTCTGGACATTTTAGACAAGTAGAACCCTATTGTATAAACTTTTTGGTGACACGCTTTTATTTAATATATTTTCAAGGCCCACCCACTACCTTAAATAGCCAGTTAATATTATAGTATATAGATCTGTTCATTAACTAATAGATACATGGATTGTTTTTATCTTTTGCCTATTGGAAATAATACTATGAACACATTCACGTTCTTACCATTATCATTAATTTTTTTTTTTAAACCAGAGTCTCTATATAGTCCTGGCTGCCCTGGAATTCACTATGTAGACCAGGCTGGCCTCAAACTCAGATCTGCTTGTCTCTGCTTCCAGAGTGCCGGGACTAAAGGTGTGAGCCCCCATGCCTGGCTCTATCATTATTTAGAGACAGGGTTTCACACTGTAGCTCTGTCTGGAACTAATCATTATGTAGACCAGGTTGGCCTTGAACTCACAGAGATTGGCCTGCCTTTGCCCCACAGGTGCTGAGATTAAAGGAGTTATGTATGTATGTGGGTACCTGTAGAGGCCAATGACATTGGATTCCCTGGAGCTGGAGTTACAGGTAGTTGTAAGCCACCTAATAGGAGTGCTAGGAACCAAATGGGTCCTCTACAAGAGCACTACACACTTTTAACCACTGAGCCATCTCTCCAGTCTCTTGTATGCATTTTTGTGTGAACATCTGATTTCATTTCTCTTGGTTATACACCTCAGGAAACTGCCAAGTCACGTGATTGCACTGTTAGCCATTGGAGGAGCTACCAAACTTTACTGGTTGATGATTTACTTTTACTATTCCTTTAGCAGCTAGGTTTTGATTTCTCTACATTTTTGCCAACTATTACCTACCAAACATTCTTTGAAATAATTATAGGCATCCTATTAGCTGTGAGGCAATAGTCTAGAGTTACTTAACAGATATATGACATTCAGACATCTCCCACCTTCTTTTCAAGACAGGGTCTCACTCTTGAGTGCTGCACTGCTTTTCAGGTGTGCACCACCAGATCCAGTCCTACTTTCTTAGCTGTGTAACTTGAAGCATAAAGGTTTGAGTTTTCACGCTGGAAAGATTAGTTGGTGGGTAAAGACACCTGACTTCAGTGTTTGGGATTCACATGGTAGAGAGAAAAGCTACCTGAAAGCTGTGCACCGTGGCATGCATGTACTCAAACACACTCATACACAAACAAAAATCATGCTTTCCACCCTGTTTATTGAGACAGACGGGTCTATCACTGAGACTTAGTGATTGCCATTTAGCTCTCTAGCTATGCTGGCCAGCAGGCTCCAGGGATCCTCCTGTTTCTGCCTCCCCANTNNNGGNNTNNNA
>LZPO01044758.1:31285-41995 GCA_001675575.1 Neotoma lepida
TGAGTTTAGTTGCCAGTTCCCACATAACAAGGTGGGTATGGTCTCTTGAGTGCCTGTAACTCCACTGCCCCATGGAGCAGAGATGGGAAGCTCACTGGGGCTTGCTGCTGCCAGACTAACCAAAAAACATGAACTCTGGGCTCGGGGAGAGACCCCGTTTCAAAGGAATATGGCACATAGAGAGAGGACACCTAATATCTTCCTTTGGCCACTGTGTATGTGCCCACAAGTCTGAGTGCACACACTATCAGGGCTTTGTTCAGAAAAAATAGCATCAACGTAGATGGTAAACATCTGAATGGCACCTCATGAAGAGGGTGGACTGATATTGGAATGGCAATGGTNAGGTAAACATAGGTACCTGAGACAGTCTGAAGTAGAGGCAACTATAGTGACATGATCAGTCTTTGATTCTTTTGATGTCTGACCCAGCANGAAGCCTGCATAGGACTTGTGAGGAGGTCAAGATGNCAAACTTAAGAAAGCATCAGGTCCGAGACAGAGATCTTGGTCACGACTGAGTGCTCAGCCATTGCTAATATTTCTCTCCTGGAATCAAGAAGCTATTTTCAGCATGTAAACATTTAAAATTCACTTCTGTTATGAATTATAGACACTAAATGGCATACCATCATAAGCAGATGATGGCACAGTTCTTGCAGCTCATATGCTGGTGATTTCATAGTGCAAATATTGTTTGTTTCACTAAAGCCTGTTTGAAATTAGTTTAAATGCAAAACCAACTGTTACCTACTGAGGACAGAGTAAAAATGCTATAACTAATGCTTTTAAACTATCCTCCAAATAAAAGACAGAAAAAGCATCTCTCCATAATTTCAGAATGATTTTCAAAAACTGCTAAGAATAAAAGCAAACCCTAATCTCTAATGTATACAGATGGGTGTGGTGGCACAAGCCTTTTAATCTTAGCACTTGGGAGCCAGAGGCAGGTGATCTCTGAGTTCCAGGGCAGCCTGAGTCATACAGAGACGCTGTGTCAACAAAACAAAAGAAAATAAAATGAAGACATTTGCATATAATTAAAGGACAATTCTCATGACATAGAGCTAAAATCTGTGGAAGGTTCTTTGGATCACTTACAGATACTGTTAATATACCAGGTAAAGAAAAAATAATCAAGTCCTAACACTGATAGATTAATAGGGGTAAATCTTGCTTTAGGCCACACAGTGAAGCACACTCCAACAATATAAAGACGGTCTCCTCAGGAAGTTTACTCAAGAAAGTTCTATTCAACAAGAACTTTCATTACAAAGGCTTTGCTATATGACCATCTACCTGGACAGCCTTTTGCTGAATTTACAGTAACTTCATTATATCCTGTATTACTACCATTCAGCAATACCTGCATGACCTGTACTTGAACTTGACCCCACAGATCATAGTGCACAGAAGCCTGATCCAAGGAGAATCTTTTGGAGAAACCAGAAATTTTTCCTTGACCTCCTATCTGGGACACTGTTTGGACTGAGGATACACAGATGGGTCCTTTGGGTCACATGTCTGCCAACACAGTGACAGCTGTTCTGCAGAAGACAGCACTTTGTGAAAGAGAATGAAGCAAAGTTACAGAAAGTGTAGGGATAAGGCAACACAAGACCCTAGAAAAAAGAAAATGGGACAGAATATGCAGACAGTGTAGACATGAAAAGACTCCCATTTCTATTCCCAGATTCTGGGGAGTTTCTGCAATTCTTCATTACATATAAGACATGCACATTCTTCAGTGCTCCTCAGCCATGCCCTCTTGTGTGCTTGGGCTTACTGGAAGAGTTTCCGCTATTTTAACAAGGAGACTTAAGAATCACAGCCAATTCTATTAGCAACAATGATGGGTGTGGAATGGGAAAGGAAGACTAAATCTTTCTATGAAGTCTATGGGTAGGCAGAATTTGCCTCCAAATTATTTGTTCATTGACTCTGGTCAATATCTAGAACCTTCAACAGTTTTATTTTGAGACAAGGTCTTACTATATAGCCATGCTGGATTTCTTTTGGCTTTCTNTATTTGCTATCTCTATNAATTTTCTGTTTTGTTCATAAAATCTTGATCTCTCTCACATCTTATTTGAGCATCCTTCAGAGTTATCTAAAGTCATTTTTCCAAGAAATCTGACATAATGTCTTTGACATACAAATATTCATTCTGTCCCTTTTTCTTCTCCTGTGACTTCTGTGTTGCACGTTGGTGTGCTTGATAGTGTCCTACAAGCCCTTGATACTGTTTGCTAAAAATGTGCTAATAATGGAAATCAGAATTACCCCCTTTCCAATTTTTTAAAAATGTTTTATTTTTCTTCCTGTTGTAGGCTGTCTTTGTGCCAAAGATCAGCCTAAAGTGCAAACTTAATGTCTTCTTGGATCTATTCAGAACTAGTGCCTTTCTTGGAACATATACTGTCAATTTCTAGCTTTCCTTATATATTGGGATACTTAAATTATCATACAATGATTATACAGAATGTAAAGGATTTCATTATAACATTTCTATATATGCATGAGTGTACATTGGATCATATTTACCTCTTTTATCATTTATTTTTCTTACGCCTGCTTATCATTGCAGTTAGCTTTTCTTAATGTTATTTGTGGATAATACATATGTTTTCTGTATGGTATGTGTGTACATGTGTATACAGGTGAGCTTGTAGCTGTGTGTGCTTGTGGAAGTCAGAAGTCAACTACAGTTGTCTGTTTCTATCATTCTCCATCTTATTTTTTTGAGACAGGGTCTTTCACAGAACCTGGAGCTCACTATTTCAGCTAGACTGGCTGGTCAGCAAGCGCTAGAGATCCACTTGTCTCCTCCCATTCCCCAATGNTGGTGTTACAGGTGTACACTGCTATTTGACATTGGTGCTGGAGATTTGAACTTAGGTCCTCGTTCTTGCATAGTAAGCACTTGATCCACTGAAGCATCTCCCTAGCCTCTGCAGTTATTTGTTAATGACCTAGTCTTTAGTATTTCGCTCCCAAATGAAGAACAAGAACAAAANGGAGTGTATGAGTGGCTTCAGCAGGAAAAGAAAGGGCTTACAAAAAATGTACGGAGGGGCAATGTGCTGGATAGTTTTATGTCAATTTGACACAAGTCAAGAGTTATCTTAAAGGAGGGAACCTCAATTAAGAAAATGGCTCCCGGTGCTGTGGTGGCGCACGTCTTTAGTCCCAGCACTCAAGAGGCAGAGAACAAGCAGATCTGAGTCTGACCAGTTTGTAGACCTGCCTGATCTACAGAGCAAGTTCCAGTACAGAGGCTATACAGAGAAACCTTGTCTTGGGGGGGGGGGGNAAACACCAAACAAGAAAAGAAAATGTCTCCATAAGATCAGGCTGTGAACAGACAAGCCTATAGGGCATTTTCTTAATTAGTGATTGATTGGGGCAGGCTCAGCCCATTTTGGGTGGTGCTTCTATAAGAAAGCAGCCTGAGCAAGCCATGGGGAGCAGGCCAGTAAGCAGTACCCCTCCATGGTCTCTGCATCAGCTCCTGCCTCCAGGTTCCTGTTCTTATTTCCTTCAATGATGGACTACAATGTGGAAGTGTAAGTCAAATAAATTCTTTCCTCCCCAACTTGCTTTTTGGTCATGGTGTCTTGCCACAGCAACAGAAACTCTGACTAAGATAGGCAACCACAATGGATCTTGACTCTGAACCTCTATGAAGCAGCAATTATCTTAAGGGAGCAGGTTTGGTGGGCTGGGTGGGGAGGCAGGTTGGAGGTAGGATGGAGGGGGACAGTAATGAAAGAGACATCTTGATGGGGGGGCATTTTGGGGTTAGGGAGAAACCTGGCACCAGGGAAACCCCTGGGAATCCACAAGAGTAACCCCACCTAAGACCCTTAGCAATAGTGGAGAGGGTGCCTGCACTGGCCATCTACTGTAATCAGATTGGTGACTACCCTAATTGTCATCAGAGATACTCATCCTGTAACTGATGGAAGCAGATGCACAGATCCATAGCCAAGCACTGGGCTGAACACAGGGAGTCTTGCTGAAGAAAGGGAGGAGGGATTGTATGAGCCAGGCGGGGGGCTATGACAGGGAACCCACAGGGGTCGCTGACTTGGGCTTGTGGGAGCTCATGAACTCTGGACCAACAGTTAGGGAGCCTCCATGGGACTGACCTAGGCTCTCTGCATGTGTGTGACAGTTGTGTAGCTTGGTCTCTTTGTAAGGCTCCTAGCAGTGAGTTCAGAACCTGTCCCTGGCGCTTAGCTGGCTTCTGGGAACCTGTTCTCCATGCTGGATTACCTTGCCCAGCCTAGAGGAGGAGCTTGGTCCTGCCTCAACTTGATGTGCCATGCTTTGCTCAAACCCACGGGAGGCCTGCCCCTTTCTGAATGAAGATGGAGGAGTGGAAGGGGAGGTGGGTAGATAGCAAGTAGAGGGGGAAGGGACTCAGAGGAGAAGAGGGAGAGGAAACTGCAGTCAGTATGTAAAATAAATGAAAAAAAAAGTTATTTAAGTAAAATAAAAAAAGAAAAAGAAGCAGCAGTTAGAGAACAAATCCCCAGTATATCCAGGGAACATTGGTTTACCCCAGGAACATGTTACAGACATCTGAAATGGAGCTAGGCTGGTCAGCAGCTACTGTGCTAAGAGCTGAAATTGATCAAATTAACCACAATTTACTACCCTAGCCATCCTGTGGGATGTTGCAAGCCTTTAGTAGTCTCCAGAATTCAAAAATAGTTACATCAGACAGATTCTGTCAGTTTAGTTGTTATCTATGTGGGAAGACTGATTCCTGGTGTCTCTTACTCAGCTGTTTCCCAGATTCCTCTAACATATTATAGAAGTTAACCTACTTTTTTCAACAATCATTTGGTTACTCGTGATTTTTCAATACTTTATATTAAAACAAATATCCACATAAGAGATTGTTGTATATCTATGCATAACTTTCTGTAGATTCCTAGAAGCAGAATGGTTTAGCATTTAGTAGAATTTGGTCAAGTAGCCTAAATAAAGTCTATCATTTTACATTTCTGTCAACAATGCATGCAAGTGCTTAGTTTGGAAAGCTTTAAAATCTTTTGTTCCCCCAATTCTCAATAAACCTTGCCTCATAGCTTTATTTGACACAGTGGATGATGATTTCATTCAGTTCTGTGGCTTCAGTACTAGCCACCACATTCTAATGGATCTTATTTCTAGTCCATAGTTCCCCTTGATCTGCACAACTGATTGTGCTAGCCTGTGATCACCTCAGTAAATAACTATCCTGAAATACAGTTGGATTACACCCAAAAGATAAGCTTCATATACTTGATTCCTCTTCCTCCACTTTCCTATATCAAAGTAAACCTTAAGTTTTACTAATTTTACATACTCCCCCAACCTTGGTAAAGGAATCTCCCTTTCTTGAATAACCAAGATAGTTTCTCTCTCTGCTTTTTGAGACAGGCTCTCTACATAGCTCCTGGCTGTCCTGAAACTCACTTTGTAGACCAGTCTGACCTCTAATTCAAGAGATCTACCTGCCTCTGCCTCCTGAGTGCTGGGATTAAAGGAGTTCACCACCACTGCTTGGCTCTCTTTTTTTGGGGGGGGTGTGAAACTGAGTTTTATTGCGGTTACTTCTAGAAATATGGGTGAGAGATTACTTTNAGGAGCAGGAATAGCTTGAAGACAGCTGCATCACCAAAAGTTCACCCTAGTTTTCTCATGAAAGCTAGAAACTTGGAGCTCAATATACAACCTGCAGGCAATTTGACATGTGGAGAGTATCTTTTCCAGGCAACTTAGCTTGTCTGGGCCTCTTCAGGCAGCTTTTCTTGTCTGATAATGTCTCTTAGTTATAGCTTATACATGCTTGGAAAGGAAGGAGCCTAGTGTCTCTAGTCAGTTTTAGGGACTTCCTCAAACTTTGAAGTTGTTTACTTTCTGAGTTTTAAGGAATTTTCTTGCACAATGGAATGTAGAGCGTTGCACCTCTCTAGGAAAGTTTGCATCTTAATAAGCTCTCCAGGATTAAAGGTTTTTATTTGGGAGAAAATTGCTACATAATAATGCTTANATACTTATGAAANGATGCCANGAATCTGNTGTGTATACTCCTAATTTAGAGATGAACAGGGTGACTGGTGCCAAGGGTGATTACTGCCATTGTCTTGGTCAGTAATGCTTCAGATGAATTAAGCTCCTTATCCAAAATAGGACTTTCCTTAGTGTGCCACAAGCTTTTCAACGGTGCCCTGCTTCTAGATATGCTCCTTCTGTTTGCTTCATAAAGCACAGTACAATCACTGTGGCCTTTTAAAAATGAAGATCCAGCCAGACAATGGCAAAATTAAAACTAAAATTCACCATAAAATAAGAATATATGGTAANAAATGCAGCTAATATTAATCTTCTTTTCCTGGACACAAAAAGATTCTAATGGAAATGAAAATGATGACATCACCCACCAGTAATGGGAAAAAATGAAGCTGTGGACAAAAACACTATGTTTTGATTTATTAAACCTCAAGTGAATGTCTCTTTATCCTCCCCATGAGTGATGGAGTTACATTAGTTGCCAAAGTCTTCTTTTTTCATTACATACCTTTGTAAATATTGTGGTCATCCTGGTTTATAGCCATCTCCTTCAGACAGTGTATCAGTGGAAAAGAATCTCCATTCCCAACAATGCTCAAACTACCATATGTGTAANTCTCTCACCAGTCCCTCACTAAGCATGGGTTTCAGGGGNTACAGGAGGGAAATTACAGGGAGAATAACAATTCTGAACGCTTTGGGCTGCCTGTTTTCCAAGGCCAAAACACCACACCCTATAAAGCCTGAGAGAAACAACCTAAGAATTCTCTAATGGCCTTGCATTAATGATCAGTCATCTGAGTGCCAGAAAGGGCATGTAACTCATCTAGATTCAGTAAGTCACTGGGCTTAGGTCTGACTCAGGTCCTGACTGCAGCTACCTGTTGTCAAATCTCTGTCCTAGCAGTGAGGAACTGATTTTTATCAGCAGTATGGAGTTTTGTGATGTGGAGACCCAGTAATGATGAGAGTGGCTGTCTGTTCACATGCCCTTCAGTGGCTGCTCAGGAAGGAAGTACTGACCAGTGATGATGTCTTGAGCGTTGTAAGAAAAGTAAATCAGACTAGCCAGGGACNGTTGTCATCTTTCCCATTTAACCAACATTAGGTAGTTTAACCCCATTCAGTTTCCTCATTTTGCTTTTGTGACACCTTAGTTTGCTCCATTATAAAATGGAAGATAATAATGCATGTAATATGGTTTAAGAATTTATTGAAATCACATGTGTTCACTGCTTAGGACAGATTAGGCTAGTGCCCAGGAAGTTCTCATATATGTTGCCTACTTTTGTTTCTCTCCCATCTGGGTCTCCATCTGTCATGTGCTGTTGGTTGAAGTTTCTATCCCACCCACCAGTTTACAAACAACTGATACAGAGGCTTAATATTAATTATAAATGCTCAGCTAATAGCTCAGGATAGTTACTACTTAACTCTGACATTTAAATTAACTCATGTTTCTTATCCATGCTTTGCCACGTGGCTCAAGGCTTGTTATCTCATTTTCTACACATCCTGCTTCCTTGGCTGGCTGGCGTCTCCTGACTCCACCCTTCTTCCTCCCAGCATTTTCAGTTTGGCTGTCCTGCTTATACTTTTTGCCTGGCTACCAGCCAATCAGTGTTTTATTAAACCAATTCAAGTGACAAATCTTTACAGTGTACAAAGGGAGTATTCCATAATAGTGTGCTATAACAGTGATTGGGCGAGTACCTGATTCTGCCAATAAGCATATAGAAATTGTCTATTTTCACTTACTTTATCTATTTGTTTATTTTTGAGATGTTTCTTTATGTAGCCCTGGCTATCCCCAGACTTGCTATGTAGACCAAGCTGGCCACAAACTCAGAGATCTGCCTGCCTCTGCCTCCTGAGTGCTGGATAGTGTCATGCACCACCATGACTGGCAATTCTCACATTTAAAAGTTGGGTGTACTTAGCCGGGTGGCAATGGCACATACCTTTAATCCCAGCACTCGGGAGGCAGAGGCAGGTGGATGTATAGGCATCCTCTGTCAGATGTATAGCTGATAAAGATTCTCTCCCATTCTGTGGACTTCACCAGATTATTATTTCTTCAGCTGTCCATAAGCTTTTAAGTTTATGAAATCCCACTTATCAATTGTGGGCCTTAATTCTTGGGTAAATGGAGTCCCATTCAGAAAGTCTTTTTCTGCACCTGTATCACGTAGGGAACTGCCTGTTTTCTTCTAGCAGATTCATGCTTTAGGTTTCACATTCAGATCTTTGATCCATTTGGAGTTAGTTTTTGTGCAAGGTGATAGATACAGGTCAAATTCCATTCTTCTGTATGTGGACATCCAGTTATCCCAGCATCATAGGTTGAAGATGCTTTCTTTTTTCTAGTGTATGTTTTTGGCATCATTGTAAAATACTAAATGGCTGAAGTTATGTGTACTCATGTTTGGGTCTTTGGTTTTGTTCCATTGGCCTACATGTCTGTTCTTGTGCCAGTACCATACTCTTTTTATTACTATGGCTCTGTAATTTATCTTGGGGTCTGGCATGGTAATCCTTCTAGCATTGTTCTTTTTGTTCAGAATTGTTTTGGCTATCTGGAGTCCTTTGTGGGCCCATACAAATTTTAGGACAATTTTTCTATTTTTGTGAAGAATACGATGGAGAATTTGATTGGTATTACATTGANTCTATAAATGGCTTTTGGTAAAATGGTCATTTTTGCAATACTAATTCTATCAATCCATGAGCATGGGATAGCTTTCCATTTTCTAGTGTCTTTCTCTACCTCTTTCTTCAGAGGTTTAAAGTTTTCATTGTAAACATCCTTTACATCCTTAGGTTTATTCCTAGATATTTTATTTTCTTTGAGGCTATTGTGAATATCTTTTTGTATGTCTGTTGTTGGTGCATAGAAAAACTATTGATTTGTGTGAGTTGATTCTGTATAGTGTCACACTGCTGAATTGATCATTTCTAGATGAATGAAACTAGAAAAGGTCATATTGAGTGAGGTAATCCAGATCCAGGAAGACAAGTATTACATGTTCTCTCATTTGAAGTTTCTAGCTCCAAATCTTGATATGAGTACATACATAACTTGGAATAACTTCAGAAACCAGGAAACCAGGAAAACAAAACAGGACCATTTTGTGGGTAGCAATATAGAGGAGGAATAAATAGCAGGGTACAAATTATCTAAAGGGAGAAATGGGAAAATGGGGGGCTCTAATTAGGGAGGAGGGAAATAAATACAGAAGAGAGTAAAATAACAGGATGTCTGAAAGTCTTAAATAATCATATTATTAACTACCTAAAATACCTATGATATACATAAGTTGGNATATAAATATATAAATATAAATATAAATTCTCTCTCTCAATGAAAATTTCCCACCTTGGCTGACAATGCTCTTTGCAAGAGCCACAGATCATCTAACAAAAATCCCAATACCACATATGAGAAACCCTTTCTGAGTTGTTGGTCAGGATCATCCAAGACTCCCCAAACAGTATGGGCTATTGCTATTGCCCCTGGTTGCCCCTGAAGTAGAAGATAAGTTCCCATTGCTGAAGACATCATGCAGTTTGGATTCAGAACCAGGACCCAGAGCCCCTGAGCTGGAACTGATCTGAAAGCCTTCTCCTTGGGGATTTAGTTTCTTTGGTACTGGAAGGTGGCATGCAACTTTCCAAAGGAGGGAAGCAACCAATAGTCCTACCCAGCCATGACACCTATGAACTACAATAATGACTAACAATGATGACCCTAAGGGTGCATGCAGTAATGGCACACATACCTTGGTGGTAACCAAGAGCTGTCTAATTGGACTTAGGACATGCTCAACAACAGAGAAATCAGCCTGGTACTGGAAATCTAGTCAACTACCCTAGGGCTAGGGAAGCTGTGAATATTGGAGGATAATCTACAACTGACACCTTACTAAACAAGCAAAATCTCTAGCTATATTCTAAATATTGTCCTTATACCCATAGATGTGTGTTGTCCTCACCTTCTCTGCAGATGAGAGAGTTTTCTTCTTTCTACAATAGATGTAGGCCATTACAGAAAACGTAAGTGATCAAAATGCAGAGTTGTGGAACACAGTCCCTACTGATACATCTACAACACAACTCCTACGCCCAAGGCTCTGGGGTCATTGTGGAAGAGAGAAGATGGTGAGAGTCAAAAGAGCAGGGAGTTTGTGTCTCCTAGAATGTTAGAAGCTACACCCCAAAAAAAAATCTCACCAACATGGCTGCCTAAACATGAGCTGAACAAGGCTGACACCAATAGACATGTTAGTGTGAATGAGGGAAATTTCCAGAAAGCTCATGGGCCTCAACCTTACACAAAGAACTACAGGCAACTAAAATGCTGAGAATAGGAGATCCCACACATAGACACACAGACAGACAGACAGACACACCTACACACAAATTAAAGAAGAGGAAGTCTGGAATTTGAGAGGTTGGGGCATGGAAGAATTGGAAGAAGGAAAAGGAATGGAGGGGAATGATGTAATTAATTAAAAAAACACTTAAAAAAAAAAGGATGTGGCCAGTCATAGTGGCATACACCTTTAATCACAGCACCCAGGAGGCAGAGGTAGACTGATCTCCAAGAGTTTGAGGCCAGCCTGGTCTATATAGTGAGTTTTAGGA
>LZPO01044758.1:52224-76622 GCA_001675575.1 Neotoma lepida
CTGCCCATGTAGATCTCCTCCATTTCGCCCTCGCTGGGCGATCCATGCGTCCTTCCTAGGGTCCTCCCTGGAGCTGTGGGTTGCAGTCTGGTTATCCTTTGCTTTATATCTAGTATCCATTTATGTGTGAGTACAAACCATGTTTGTCCTTCTGGGTCTGGGTTACCTCACTCAGGATGATATTTTCTAGTTCTATCCACTTGCCTGCAAATTTCATAAGGTCATTGTTTTTCTCTGCTGAGTAGTACTCCATTGTGTATATGTACCACATTTTCTTAATCCATTCTTCAGTTGAGGGGTATCTAGGTTGTTTCCAGGTTCTGGCTATTACGAATAGTGCTGCTATGAACATAGTTGAGCATGTGTCTTTGTGGTATGATTGAGCATTCCTTAGGTATATGCCCAAGAGTGGTATAGCTGGGTCTTGAGGTAGATTAATTTCCAGTTTTCTGAGAAACCGCCATATTGATTTCCAAAGTACAAGATTGCACTCCCACCAACAGTGGAGGAGTGNTCCCCTTGCTCCACACCCTCTCCAACATAAGCTGTCTTCAGTGTTTTTGATCTTAGCCATTCTGACAGGTGTAAGATGGTATCTGAGTTGTTTTGAAAGACATTTTTTGAATGAGAAGGAAAATCCAAATAAAGGACTGGAGACANAGGAAAGGATGAGAAAAAAAGTGTAAGTGTTTAGGGGAATCTAAGGAAGTGGCTCTCAGATCGGGAGCAGGTCATTTGGTAATGTCTGGAAGTAGTCTTGGTTGTCATAACTGGAGAACGTGGTAGTGAAAGAGGCCAGATGCTGTTAAATACCCTACAACACACAGTCGACAAAAGAGAATAATTTGGGCCCAAATCAAAGTGAAAAGGTTCAAAAAGTCTGACAAATGGTTTTTGATACAGAGCAATGATAACAATCTTCTTGTTACATTTGTTGTTTATTGTATTTGTACATGTGTGCAATGGTGTACGTGTGAAGGTCAGAGGACAACTTGGGGGAGTCAGTGATCACCTCCCATGTTATCAGGCTTGAAGGCAAGCACCTTTATTCACTGAGCAATTTTGCAAGCCTGAAAAATAAAGCAACCTTTTCATGATAATCTATTGATATGCTATGTTTAACATATATAGAGAATTAAAGCATATGATGAAAACAGCTTTTATGCCAGAATGAGGTAACTGGAATTAAAGCCATCCTGGCTATTGCATCACTCAGAAAGTGGTAAAAGTATAACACTAAGTATAAATAGATTTCATGTTCCTATCAAATACAAAGATCGTCAGACAGCATTAAAATTCAAAGAACATATGAAAAAATATACTATGGAAAGGCTAAAAGCAAAATGGTACAAAAATGCCAAGCATACATTACCAAAAGAAAGTAGTTATATTAATATTAGACAAAGTAGCTCTTACTGGAGTACTAATAGAGATACAGAAAGCCTCGACCTAATGATGAAAGCACCAGGGAAGTCAGACAATTCTGAAGCTGTGTATGCACATAACATAGCTTTAACATAGGTTAATAAACTTTACCAAACTAATTTATAAATGCCAAGCAGCATAAAAGGCCAAAATGGTAAGTTAAAAAAGAGACTCTACTAATATGTTATCTGTAAATTTAAAAATAAAATTAAGAATATAAAAATGCTTCCAGAAGATGTGTGACTAAGAATGTTTTCTGAGTAGCCAGGCATGGTGATGTATACTTGTAACACCAACACATGAGATGGAGACATAGAAAGATGAGGAATTCAAGGATAACTTCAGCTACATAGAAAGGCGAAGAGCCTAGACTGTAATGGAACCTGTTTTAAAAAAAAACTAAGAGAAATGCTAAATTATCAGATACCAAATTTGTTTAGTAATTTACAGGATGAAAACAGGCTGAATAGACTGTTTTTGAACATACTGACATGTGTACCCACATGCTCAGAAGTTCTTGCTTACTGGGATGAAAAAGGTTTGAGTGTAATATATAGACTGTTCCCATTTATGTTTAAATATATATATTTAATTTATATATATGTTTAAATATATATGAGCACATGTATTTAGAAGAGGTCATGAAAGATATACTAAATTTGGAGCTGGTAAGTCATGG
Organism: Neotoma lepida; assembly: GCA_001675575.1. Taxonomy (NCBI): domain Eukaryota; kingdom Metazoa; phylum Chordata; class Mammalia; order Rodentia; family Cricetidae; genus Neotoma; species Neotoma lepida. The sequence continues at coordinate 54,329 of LZPO01044758.1, forward strand.
CCCAAATATAACAAATTCTGTTTGCTGAACATGGCACTATCAGAACATCGCTAGGCCCACCCAGTCAAATGGTANTGAGGATTACTCTGGGGCCATAAGAAGAAAGCTGAAAAGCTATGACATAGACTATGGATCTCAAAGCCCTAAATAGTTACTCTTTGGCCCTTGATGCAAATATTTGACTCTACTTGTAATAAACTATAATTAGGACAATTTGTCTTTTCAGCTGTATATACTTATGTACCATTTGGTTTTTTAAAACAGGTATTTTTACAAATGTAAATTTATTTTTAAAGCACTGGTTAAAATATGAATTCGGAAGAAAACTGTGGATATGTTTTTTTTTATTTTTAATTTCTTATGGGTTATCATGTGGATAAGGTTGGCCAAAGGAAGGACTTTCCAACAGTATTATATGGACACAGATAGTGAGGAAGGGGATACCAAATTCTCTATTGGTGGAAATGTAGATGATGTCAGAGAATCAGTCAAAGTGAGCTGTATACAGTGAAGCAGCACTTGACCCACGTAGAATGCTAGGGAATAACAGTGTCACCTGAGCACAACAGAAATGCTCTGGTACATGGTTTTGCCTAGGAGGCTGAGGCAGGAGGATTTCAAGTTTGAGGCCATAGAGGTAACTTAAGACACACAGTCTCAAAGTGAAGAAAAGGCTGGAGGTGTCAGCTGAGTGGTAGAGTAGTTATCTAAAATGTGAAAGATCCCAAGTTTAATTCTCAGAAATGAGAAAAGAAACATCAAACTGAAGGGAGAACATAAACCAAACACTTTGGAATACGTAAGCTACATACTGGACATGGACAATGACATCAACATTACTGCCACATACCAGATATTCAAATGAAGGATAATGCATCTGGGTTATTCCTCCCTAACACACTTATGTACTAGAATTGGAAACAGATAAAACAAAAAGTAATTCTGGAGTTAGGAGAAAAACTTTAAGAAGGGGCTGGAGAGATGGCTCAGCTGTTAAAGGCTAGGCTCACAACCAAAAATATGAGTTTGGTTCCTAGCACCCACGGCTGTCTCTCCAGCCATTAAAAAAAAAAAAACTTTAAGAAGGGGGTTATCATATGAAAACAACAACTAATTTCCCTCTTTCCCTTTTGATAACTAACCATTAACTCCATCCAATTAAAATGCAGTATGTTTTGCCTATAATATTTTAGTGTCATGATTAAAACCTAGAGTAACATTCTCACAATCAGGGTTGTTCCATTTCAGCACTACCAATATTTTGCTCAGCTAATTCTTTGTTGTGGAAGACTGTACCCTGTAGGATGATTGGTAGTACCCTCTGCCTCTTCAACTGGATACCTGTAGAACTGCTCCCAACTATGATGACTGAAAATGTCTATACATGTCAGACATTGTTATATGTCCCCTGGGGGGACAAATCATCCCCAATTCAGAGGCATTGCTTTAAGCTTTGAATAAAAACTTATGCTCTTGAGTCTAAATTATACATCTTGCAGGCCTGATCTTAGCTTGTGGTACAAAGCCACAAACAATACAAACAAGCATGCTGTGTTTCCATGAAACTTTATATTGAAACAAGAAAATTTCAATTTCATATGATTTTATATATCACAAAACATTTTTCTTTATAATTTTATTTTTAATTTTTATAATTATATTTACTTATTTACTGTGTGTGCATGTGAACATGCATGCACACACATGCCACAGAGCACATGTGGTAGAGGACAACTTTTGGGAGTCATTTCTCTCCTTCTACCATGTGGGTCCCAAGGACAGAACTCAGGTTGCTAAGCTTTGCGGCAAGCACCTTTACCTGCTAAGCCATTTCACCAGTCCTTCTTTTGCCTTTTAAAAAAACTAGAGGGCATTGTACATGCTTTAAAAATTCTACCATAAGCTACAATTTGATGATGAGATAGGATCTTGTCACCCAGGCTGACCCCAACTTTCAACCCTCCTGCCCCGACTGGATTACAGGTGTGCCACTATGCCTGGTTCAGATGGTGAATTTTTACCAAAATAGCTGGTAGATTAGGACTGGATTTGTGACAGGTGTGTAGATCAATCTGGGGAGAACTGAGAATTTTGCACCCTTGGGTCATCTGATCCATATATTGGGTAAATATTTTCACTNCAAGGGCTCATTCCATTTCTTTCATCAGCACTTCAGAGTTCATTTTTCAGAGCAGACACCTTGTCCATCTTCTATAAGATATTCCTTAGTAATTCACATTTTATGCTATTACAAAATGACACTGTGACTTAGCTTCTGTTTTTTGATATTATACAGAAATAATCTTGATTTTTATAGATTGATCTTATATCCTGAAACCTGACTAGTTACAGAAGCTTTTTAAGTAGATTCCACAAGATTTTCTACATTTGTGAATACAAATGTATTTTACTTCTTCCTATCTAGTCTAAATGAATTTTCAACAAGTACTGGTTTATAATTGCTAAGAATTAAAATCAAAATCTTAAGTTTCATTGACAAAACAAATTAAATCTGTCAGCAACTATGTCCTGTTTCTCATTAAAAATACATTTCTAGAGATTATAAAATGTTATTTATCTACAATCTGGTTTTTTCTTTAAGGACAATCAAGGTTTTATTGAACGGTAGAGTAATAGCTTCCCAGAGGTCTGGATGTTTTTGTTTACTGGTATCATGCCANGACACTTGCTAGAAACCACAGCAGAGCTCTGGCAGAAGTGAAGTGGTGAGAGACAGGTCCTCGTTCTAGAGATTTACAAGAAAACATTACATTTCACTATTAAGTATAATGTTAACTGCAAGCTTCCCATAAGCGGCAATTAATATATGAAATAAGTACCCTCTTACAACTAATTCAGTGAGTTTTCATAAGGAATGGATGCTAGACTTGGTGAAGGGACTCTTTATCTCTGGGAATACTGACAGTGAGAGACTTAAACAGAGGGCTAAGGAGGGATTCCAGGCCAAGGTGAAGAGGAGCACTAAAGAAAGATACCTCAGCTGCTGACTTGAGAGGCTGTGGAAACTACCAGCCTTGCCTGGAAGGCATAGCTGATTTTGAACCCTCTGGACGCAACCCCTGTGGTTACTGTGGAGGTGATTCTTTTCCTGTCCATGCTACTGCACCAGCCTATCCGTCATACTGCTGTTGCCAGATCAAAAGTGCCTAAAAACCTATTTCTCAAATTGGTTACTCAGCTTTACTACATACAGGGATCTGAACTATTCTGAAATCAGTTGATTAAGAGTTACTCATCCTAGAGCTGAAAGGATGGCTCCTTTGGTAAAGCACTTGCCTTCTAAGTGTGAGAACCTTGAGAGTACCAGAAGCCACATAAAAACAGGATACACTGATAGGTTTTTGTAATCCCAGCACTGGAGATGGAGACAGGAAGATGCCTGAGGCTCACTGGCTAGGCAGTTTGGCCTTATTGGTAAACTTCATGTCAATGAAAAACCCCGTCTCAAAGGAGGTGAACAGCATTCCTGAGTATGACCTCCACATGCCTGTACGCTCATTCCTCCACANGTAAAGCACCACCCTCCCCTAAAACAAAGCTCAGGCCTGGGGAAATGGCTCAGCAGGTAAAGTGCCTATTGCAAAACTATGAAATCTTACATCTGTAACCCTAGTGCTGGGAGCAGGGTTGGGGTGGAGATACACAGATCTCCAGATGCTGGAAAGCCAATAGAGCCAATTGATAAGCTCTGGGTTCAGTGAGAAACCCTGTCTCAAAAGATAAGGTGGAGAGTGATTNAGGAAGCCATCTAGTGTTGACCTCTTTGCATACATATGCACATATGCACCCCCCCCACATAGTCTAAAAAGAAAAAAAAATGGAAAAAAAAAGATAAAGTTATCCTGACTCTCAAGGAAGATGCTATTTCAGAGTTACTTCTATAAAGGATAATCATGCACTGCTCCCCAGCAAAGAAAAGTATAGGTAGTGATGAAAATAACAGAAGAAGTGTGGGTGATACCCTAGCAGACAGGTAGTGAGAAGCAGTTGTCTAAACTCTACAGCACTTTGGGGAATAAGGGGTATGCTGCTGCAGGTATTTGCATTTTACTGGAACAAAGCCACAGTCTCTTAACATCTATGGTGGATTCTAGATTACAATAGCAGAACACTGTTCCTCCTCAAAGCCTCCCTGGTNTGCATAAGACAACTAGGTCAACTTTCAGAAGTAAAAATGTAGTCACTAACTTGAAATTTTGTTTCCTTTTAGAAGTTTGTTGGTGAAAAAAAAAATCAAACATGAAACATGCAGTTTTGTTTTGTCTCATTCTGCTTATCATTTTCCAAACTGAGTGTGAACAAAGTACTAGGAAGCAAAGGAGGAGGGTACAGCATAGAAGGCTCAGGAAGAATTCCTCACTCCACCACAGAGCAAACAGGCAGCTTGAAATTCAACAGACAACTGCGGCACCAGCAACTGGGTTACCTACTGTGAACCTGGATTACAGTGTGGAGGAAAACTTAGAATCCCTTCTAAGTTCTCCTGAAGTAGAATCAAGTTACAATGTGTTACCAGGTAAGAGAATGCATGAGGGAGAAAATATCTCTATGAACTGAACTCTCCACAGGGAAAAAAAAATTAAGTTTTTGTGCTACCTTTTGATATATAAACACAAATTTTAAAATAACTTTAAAAAGTATTCAAGAGGGCTGGAGAGATGGCTTAGCAGTTGGGAGCACTGGTTCCTCTTCCAGAGGACCCACATTCAATTCCCAGCACCCACATGGTAGCTCATAACTGTCTGTGGCTCTGGTTCCAGGGGATCTGACACCCTCACACAGACACACAGGTAGGTGAGACACCAATGCACATAAAATTAAAAAAAAATCTTAAAAAAAGTATTCAAGGAACATACTTATACAAAATTATTGGGAAAAACTAATTTCACAATGTAAAACTGTAATTGTCATATGGGTGCAAGTGATCATATTCATAATATAAACAATATATGTATCAAATTAGTAAAATGCCTTTCACTTATTATGANATCATTTAGAGTAGAAGCCAATCAAATGACTTTGACATAGGGCTATTTAAATATTTTCAACACAAAGTTATGTTAAGTAAAAATGGAACAAAAGCCACTGAATTTATTTTATTCAGAATACTGACTTTTATTATTATTATTATTATTATTAAAACATTCGATGTACAACTGCAGGAGAGACAATATACAGATAGTTTGAACATAAATAGAGGTACAAATTCTTATCCTAATAATGAAATGTTTCACTGAAGCTTGCCCAGTGATTGGGTAAAACCCAAACTTATTTTATGCTACAGTCATCTTAGGGTCTTTCCGGCTAGGTAGTCTCCCTGGATCTGTGGGTTGCAGAGTGATTGTCCTTTGGTTTATATCTAGTATCCACCTATTAGTGAGTACATACCNTATTTGTCCTTCTGAGTCTGGGTTACCTCACTCAGGNTGATATTTTCTAGTTCTATCCACTTGCCTGCAAATATCATAAGGTCATTGTTTTTCTCTGCTGAGTAGTACTCCATTGTGTATATGTACCACATTTTCTTAATCCATTCTTCAGTTGATGGGCATCTAGGTTGTTTCCAGGTTCTGGCTATTACAAATAATGCTGCTATGAACATAGTTGAGCATGTATCTTTGCGGTATGAATGTGCGTTCCTTGGGTATATACCCAAGAGTGGTATCTCTGGGTCTTGAGGAAGATTCATTCCCAATTTTCTGAGAAACCGCCATACTGATTTCCACAGTGGTTGTACAAGTTTGCACTCCCACCAACAGTGGAGGAGCGTTCCCCTTACTCCACATCCTCTCCAGCATAGACTGTCATCAGTGTTTTTGATCTTAGCCACAGAATACTGACTTTTTTAAAAATTTGGTTTTCAAGACAGGGTTTCTCTGTGTAATAGCTCTGGCTGTTCTGGAACTTGCCCTGTAGACTAGGCTGGCCTAGAACTCACAGAGATCTACCTTCTTCTGCCTCCTGAGTGCTAGGATACTGACTTTTTAAAGGATGAAAAAACTGGAAATTCTGTCAAAGATTTCAAGAAATTATTTTTTGAAACTGGCATTTAATGATTAACAGTTTTCTAAGTCTGGAAGAAAAAAGTAAATATAGTATAGTTTTATATATGTAAAAAGTATATATATATGTATATATATATATATATTATATGTATAAACTTATTATGTTACCATTAAATAAAACTTTGAAAAGACAAAAAAAAATCACCAGATAATCATCTGTAGCCAGTATTTCATTCCCTGTCTCAACAAAGCCATTAGTCTTATTCTTTCATGAAGTTAACAGAAACAAAATTATATAAAAAAGGAAATTAGGCTATATTTGCTAAAAATATAAATGACAAGTGCATCTATTAAGTGTTAAGAACAATAAAGATATTTTAGTTAANTGAAAAGCAAGTTAAATTATAAAAGGAAATTAAAAGCTCCCAAACTAGAATGCATAATGTGATTTCACATACTTAGTATTCCATTTGAAAATTTATTTATATTTTTATTTATTATTTGTGTGTGCAAGATACATGCATGTGTGTGGGTGCCAAAAGTCATAGCACATATGTAAAGGTCAGAGGATAACCCTAAGAAGTCAATTTTCTCCCTCCATGGCAAGCACTTTTATCCACTGAGCCATCCTTGCTGGCAAACATTATTTTTTATGAAAGGTACTATTTTATTTATTCAAAAAATATTTCAGGACTGGAGAGATGGCTTAGTGGTTAAGAGCTCATAGTGTCTTTGCAGAGGACTAGAGTTTGGTTCTCAGCATCCACATTGGGTGGTTCATAACCACCCATAATTCTACTTTTAGGGGATCTTATATTTTATTCTGGTTCCCATGGGCACTGTACTCATATGCACAAATCTACAAACAGACACTCAGTTAAAATTAAAATATAAAAACATTTTATTTTTAAAAATTAGCGTACAAAGTATTAGGTTTCATTGTGGCACTTTCAAACATTTTTTTGTTGATTCTCCTCACCTTTTCTCTCCCACCCCACTCTCCTATGCTTTCATTTTACATGTGTTCCATTACCTTCTCATTTTATAACCTAAACTAATACTCACGTCCATATATATGCGTTATATAAACACATATAAAAAATTAAAGGAATTAACGTAAGAGAAAATAGATGGATCTAAAAAATACTATACTGGGGCTGAAGAGATGGCTCAGTGGTTAAGAGCCCTTGCTGCTCTTATAGAAGAACCAAGTTCAGTCCCCAGCATCCAAGAGGTGGTTAACAACAGTCTGTAATTAAAGTTTCAGGGGATGCTTCCTTCTGACTTTTGAGGGCACTGTATGCATGTGGTGCACATACATACATGCAAAGCAAAACATGCACACACACACAAAATAAAAATCTTAAAAAATAAGTTATTATATTGAGGTAATTCAGATCCAGAAAGACAAACTACCACAAGTTCTCATGTGTAGGTCTGATTTACTTTTGTGAGATGGGGAGTTTCACTATGTTGTCCAGCTTGTCTTAAACTCCTAGATCACAAAATCCTCTGCCTTAGCCTCTTTAGTTGGGACTACAATAGGTAAAAGTCATTGGCTTAAATTAAAACAGAAAACACACCACCAATAAGCTGAGTCCCAGCATGTCAAGATTGTACATTTTTAAGTAAATGAAAAATGGTTGGGTTTTGAAGGTTGTTTGTCCTGTGACAAAACTTAGCCTATCTTGACAGATACAAAATAGGAAATTCAAAGTCAAGTTACTAGGAGGAAGTCACTGAGCAGCAAAAAGGAGAGCTAAAGAAAAGCATTTCAGACAGCAAGTCTGTAGGGCATTTAATCTGTGCATGGTTGCATACAGATCTCTATTCTCAGGTGGTTGTATCATTTTGACTTTGCATTGTGTTTTTGTCCATTCATGGATTCTGATAATCGCTGAAGACATTTAAGTATGTGTTCCTGCTAGGCATGGTGGCATACTCTTAATCCTAGCACTCAGGGGGCAGAGGCAGGTGATTCTCTTGTGAGTCCTAGGCCAGCCTGTCTACACAGTGAGTTCCAGGACAGCCAGGACTACCTAATAGAGAGACCCTGTGTCAATCAATCAATCAATCAATCAATCAATCAATCAATCAATCAATCAAAGTGTTTTCTTTTTCTTCTAGGAAAGAAAGGACACTGCTTTGTAAAGGGCATGATCATGTACAACAAAGCTGTTTGGTCTCCTGAGCCCTGCAGTACCTGCCTCTGCTCAAATGGAAGAGTACTTTGTGATGAAACTGTGTGTCACCCCAAGACGTGTGCCTATACCATTAAACCAGAAGGAGAATGCTGCCCCATCTGCTCTGATGCTGGTATACAATATAAAACAAAGTACCACAGATAATTTAGTCTTTAACTTCTTTTTCTTTTTTTTTTTTTTGTTTTGAGACAGGGTTTCTCTGTGTAGCTTTGGCGCCTTTCCTGGAACTCACTTGGTAGCCCAGGCTGGCCTTGAACTCACGAGATCCGCCTGCCTCTGCCTCCCGAGTGCTGGGATTAAAGGCGTGCGCCACCACCGCCCGGCTTAGTCTTTAACTTCTATTTGTTTTTATTTTACCATTACTTTAAGGTATAAATTATTATAAATGTAGTCATCAAGTTACTTAAAATGCAGCTCAGNGCTAATAAACAGAAATATCTAGGGAAACATATTTAGGGTACAGAAACAGACTGTGGCTCTATTGTTCTAATTCTCAGACTGAGTCAAATCGAATCTGATTCTATTTCATGTGGGACTTTTATAAGGCTTTAGAGACACAGCGACAGAATCCCTACAGTAAATCCTGACTTATTAACTGTTCAGGGTTCCACTTGGGTCTGTCTGTATATGCATCATCCTATTAATGATTAATTAGTCATCCTATTAATGAAGCTTGTCAGGAGTATACTAATCACTATCATGAGAACAAGGAATGATTTATAATCAGAGCAAAGAAACCCTCAATCCTCTTGACTCTTCCTATCTATCAGCCCACAGGCAGCAAGGAATCCAACAGTGGTTTGAGGAATCCCAGCAAAACACAGAGGTGTGGACTGGGGCTTGGTTTTCTTGGGTGGCATATAGGAGATGATGCATGGGTTTCAGTGGATGCTTGCTGACCTGTTCTCAAATAAAACTTGTTCCTGAACAAGTGGGGGTGCCCTCTGGAGGCTTAGGCCTCCTGGAAGAAAGCTTAGCTAGTGACTTATGAAAATAAACAGTTGCTAAATCATTTGACAGGTATAGATAGGGACATTTTGTCTTGTCAATATCTAGGCCGATTGTTCTCCCGTCCCCCATAGACAACCAGAGGACAAGTAGCTACAAAATCCTCCTGCCAGGAGGAACTTCAGAATTAGTTCTTTGCTTCACACTGTCAGTTATTTCACTAAGGCACTGTACTTTCTTTTGAGATAGGTTCTTACTGTGTAGCTGGGGCTGGCCTGGAACATGCTATGTAAGACCAGGCTGGCTTCAAATTCACAGAAATCCCCCTGCCTCTACTTCTGCCATCCAAGTGCTGGGATTAAAGACATGCACCATCAAGCCTGACCGAAAGCTTTTAAAAAACGTTAGACGGTGTCCTCATTGAAACTGTCTCCTTGAAGTAAAATACAAGGCTATTATAGTCAAGATTCAGAAATTCTTAGACATTTTTCAAAGGATTTGTAGTCTTCTTGAAATGTAGTTATTTTAGATAAGTAAAGCTGGACATAGAAAGGATTTTTAAAGTTTAAATACGATACCTTTAGCTTCCATTTACCAATTCCCCCTCTTCTTCTGAATGTTTTGCTATGGATGTAAAAAAAAAAAAATCTTCAAGCCAGGTGTTGGTGGTAGTGGCGGCAGTGGTGGCAGCGGCGCACACCTTTAAACTACAGTACTTGAGAGGCAGAGGCAGGAAGATCTCTGAGTTCGACGGCAGCCTGATCTACAGAGCTAGTTCGAGGACAGCCAGGGCTACACAGAAAAACTCTGTCTCGAAAAACCAAAACCAAAACAAACAAAAAAATCTTCAGACTTCGTAATACACATTGAATGGATATTACAAGTTAACTTCTTCAAATAATTATATTTTTTATTTTTGTGTTCCTTCTGGGGCTAGTTTGTATATGATTATCAATTAAAAATAGAGAGATGATTAGATTTATAAATTTTGATGGAAGAAAATCTATGCACTATGAACTCATTTCTCTTTAGAACTCTTCACTCAAAGTGAGACTAAATCTAGACTATATCTTCTCTACTGTCTGCCAAAGATCTACAGAATAGTTTCTATTATAATGGTACTATCTAATGGTTTCAAAGCCTCACAATAAAACTGCTCTCTATTTTGCATAATGTGGCAATATTATCCACCCNCCTCTTGTTTTGGGACAGGGTTTTTCTGTGTAGCCCTGGCTGTCCTGGAACTAGCTCTTTAGACCAGGTTGAACTTGAACTCAAGAGATCTGACTGCTTTTGCCTCCCAAGTGCTGGAATTAAAGGTGTGAGTCACCACCGCCCAACTATTATTCCCTTTTTAGTTTACCAATTTGCATCATAGTCTAGTAAAAATAAGTATTACATTATTTAATGCAAAAATAGTACTAAGGCTCACAGACACAAAAATCATGTACAGTAAATTCTACAAAAGAGAAATAGTTAACTTCAACTGCATTTTCTCTTTACATAGCAGTCAAATAGAGGGAATATTTATTAACCTCATTTTCATTATGACTTTTTCCATTTATTAACATCATCAACTTACACCTCCACCTCCCATCCCCGCACCCCGTTTACTTCATCCTTCTGTGATCATTAGCCTCCTATTCTCTACTCAGTGGTAGAACACTAAATGATAAAACTGAATTTTCTGGTGATTCTTCAGAACAAAGAGAATCCATTAACATACTTCACAAGCAAGTGNCACCTCCTCAGATGGAAACGGATCAAGTAGTCATAGAAGAAGCTCTTCAATCTGATGAAGAAGAAATTAAAGAACATATGGAGCACAAGAAAGAAACCTCTGGGCCTACTAAGCTTCACAGTGATGAGGAAAGAGCAGAGGGAAAGCTGAGGCCTGAGGAGGAAGGGCGGTCAGCACATCAACCACTNGACCATGGACGAGGGGAGGAGGAGGAGGAGGAGNCTGAGAGGCAAGGAGAGAAGGAAGAGGAACAGGAAGAGGAGGATGCCATAAGAGGAGATGTGTTCCGAATGCCCTCCAGGTTAATACCTGGTACCCCAAGAGGCAGGCCACGCCTGCCCAGAAGCTGTGCCTTGTCCTACAGGACCATCAGCTGCATTCACGCAGCCTTCACCCAGATCCCACCAATAACGGCTCCAGAAGTAACAAGCCTGGAGCTGGCTGGTAAGAGATAACAATTTATTTTGGGTTCAGATATAAATGGTGAATTTTACTGCCCTATGAATATTGCTTTGATTTAATAGGAACTAATTTTATTGTCTTCATACAGATCAACTGTATGTACAGGAGACAAGTAATAATTGAAGAATGGCTCAGTTAGATTTAGAGCAAACTCTAACCAAATGGTCATTTCTCAAGGAGCACTTAAAAACTTAGCTTTAATGGAGTACACTTTGTCTATGTGATAAAGCTTTATTTACAATGTATACTTCTATAAGTTTTTATAAATGTGAACACTACCACAGTTCAGATAAAGAATATTTCCATCACTCCCCAAATTCCTCATATCTCCATCTCCTCCAGTTGTTGGCCACCACAGAAACTGACCTGTTTTCTGTGTTCATTATTTGAACACAGAAATAGAGTTTCACTAAATAGTAAGTCTTATAGTTAGACTTCTAATTCTTTAAAAATCACTAGTTCATTTTTCTTTATTGCTGAATAGTATCCTATTTTATAAATCAGCTAGCGAATGTGTGATTTTTTTTCCAGCTTAAGGCAATTTTGTCTGTAGCTGCTAAAACATCCATATACAGATGTTTGTGGGGATCTATACCTTCATTTCTCATTACTCCTAGAAGCAGCACAATGGGCAGAGAGATATGGCAACACATTTTTAGGAAACTTACCCAACACTTTCTAGGGTGGCTGTCCCATTGCTGCAGCAGTTAGGACTATTCCACAACCTCAGTGATTACATCATCAGTTGTTTTCTTTTCTTTGGGCATTCCAATGAGAATGTGGTGACCAGACCTTTTGCCCATGTCTTTATCAGGCTACCAGGGAAAGTGCTGAGTAGTGGAGTATTAAGAGCTCATTTGTGTGTCTGGCTTATGGTGCCTTTAGGATGCAGAGGTGAGGAGATCTGGATGAGTCTAAGATATATGTGCAGGAATGGAAGTCTGCAATAGGACACTGCCAGCATTGAACATATATCAGGTCTCCTTGACAACAGGTTTTCATGTAAAATCCCTGAAAGAATTCGAATGCCTGGCAAAGCTTTCTCCTGTGGCCTATGTGGCAGGTATCTTCTGCCTTACAAAAACTCAATTAGTGAAAGCCTAAAGTCAGGGAGGGATATATAACCCATATAGGGTTATCCAGTCCTTGTTTTACAAAGTGTTTAAAATCACTGATGATTGTACCTAGCCAAATGTTAAGACAAAAGTCCATAAAACAGACAAACGTAGGAACCCTTTAGCTTGAAGACAAAGGTGTACTATCAGATATGGTTGAGTCTATGAGACATGATCTTCCAAAGCTTCTTTTTTCTTTTTTTTTGGTTTTTCAAGACAGGGTTTCTCTGTGTAGCTTTGTGCCTTTCCTGGCACTCACGCTGTAGACCAAGCTGGCCTCGAACTCACAGAGATCCGCCTGCCTCTGCCTCCCACCACCGCCCGGCCAAAATATTTTTAGGTGCAATTACTGTATTTCCAGAAAAAAATTTTTTTTTCAAGACAGGGTTTTTCTGTGTAGCTTTGCACCTTTCCTGGAACTCACTTGGTATCCTAGGCTGGCCTCGAACTCACAGAAATCCGCCTGCCTCTGCCTCCCGAGTGCTGGGATTAAAGGCGTGCGCCACCACCGCCCAGCGAAGCTTCTTATACAGAGAAGGAAACATGCTCACAGACACTGAGTGATTTTTCTTTGATTTCTTGGATATAAACAGCATCGTGTTTCCGAGTCCAGGGAAATGGCAATGGAAAAATACAAAGGAAACAGTTTCTGTCTAGCCTCACAGAAACACACCTTTATTATGAATGCACAATGCTACTAGCCTGTCCAAAAGTTTATTATAGTTATTTTAAGTAGCTTCATCTGAAACATGAGGTCCTGACCAAGACACANTTTTGACTGTTAAACTGTCTCATCCCAATCTTATTTTTCCAAGTATGCATATATTTCCTGTCCTTGTTCTGAATATTGCTTTCCTTTGCATATAAAGCTCTCTTAATATTCATGTATACAGAGACATGATATGATACTCATTTAAGTATATATGTACATGTCTATATATGCACGTTTCTAATACAACTATTGTACATCCTAGGGAATTCAATCATTTCCATTCCGGATGAAGCATTTAATGGATTACCAAATTTGGAAAGGCTTGATCTGAGCAGAAATAATATCACTTCTTCAGGCATAGGTCCAAAAGCATTCAAGGTACACACTTCCATTAGCATGTGACAAGATGAATCCTATTGGCTGTGGTTGGAGGTGGATGGGGAAGGGAAAAATAAGCAGAAAGGTTTTTATTGTTAATTTTCTTCTACATTAAGTTTCTTCTCTGATGTCCTTAAATTATAGCCAAGTTTTCTTTTGCTTATAGTTTGTTGCTTTACATATGTTAATCTTATGAGAAGAACAGCAACAATAAAATCAGACATAACTAATGTTTTAAATTTAAAGAATAGTTTCTCCCAAGTAGGTGAAAATATATTCAAGTCTGGTCTCTCGGCATGTGAAGAACTGTCCAGTAATACAGGAGAGCATATTTAGAGCCTCTATTAAAATGGTCAGGCCAGTAAAGTGAAGCTTTCTTACTTTTGCACAGTAGACAGAATGTGGTGGAGAACATTTGGCAGGGAGAGTTTAAAAAACAAATGAGTTCAATGAAGATTAGCATGAAATCGATTAGGAGGAGGAGTGAAAGAGAAGGACAGCCAATGTACCAAGGAAACCTTTGAAGAAAACAGATTTGACTAAAAAAATTCTTTTGAAAAAGTAGAAAATATTCATCGAGATCAGAGAATTTCAGGGAAACAAAAGTAGAAGCAAGAGAGGAAAGGTTGGTGTGCATAAATAAGATCACATAAATTATGTGCTTTGAAACCATTTGTAAAGCACACTGTATCTCACTAGGTTAATTTTTCCCCCTTTGGATAATATTCTGGGCCCTCCATCTGCCCTTGAACCAAATGACTGGCCTCTTGGATTCTCTCCTAGTTCTCTGGAGTCTAGGCAGGCAGACGGGGGGACTCCCAGTGCCTGCTTCATATTCTCCATCCTGACCAAACAACAGCTGGCACAGAGGGTCATAGATTTATTCTATAATTGAGTAAGAGAAAAATGTCATAGATTATCTACTTCTTGATTTGGAGATTTTTCTGTCCTGGTAAAAATTGGAAATGATTCCTGTGATCCCTGGATAAACCAATCATTCCACATATTCACTTCAGTTCTCCACTTTTGGTGGTGCAGGATAGGCCTGCAATGAACATACAACTATAAATGTGGAAACATACTGTTCAGAAAGTCAGCTGTTTGGGTGTCATATACAATCACTTGGTTTTGAAATTTTTTATATTTTTATTACTTAAAACAATTTTAAATTTAAACCTATTTTAATTATATTCTTCTCCTCCAAGTCCTTTGAGATCCTCTCCCCTTCTGCCCATCTGAACAGTGCTATTTTATGATCATTTTTCTAGCATAAATATTAGTACAAATAGAAAACTAAACTTTATAAATACATTAAAATTAATTATTAGCATTCACAACAGGTTCAAATTACAGCATTCAGTTAATGAAACTTATTTACTGCTAAGAAGGTAAAAATCTCTGGCCTCACAAAATTAAGACTGACCACTACTTGGGAAATAGTGTGAAACAGCTGTGACTGGAAAAAAAAATGGTAATTTTGAGATTTGTTTTTTAAGTTTTTGAAGAAGTTAATGCGTCTGAACATGGATGGAAATAATCTGGTACATATTCCTTCAGAATTACCATCTACCCTAGAAGAACTTAAAATAAACGACAACAACCTCCAGGCTATTGATGAAGAAAGTTTATCAGGTATTTAAATCTTGTGTGTGTGCACATGTACTTTGCAGACCAGAGGTAAATGATGTCAGGTGTCTGCCTCTATCATTTTCTACTTTTTTTTCTTTTCTTTTCTTTTTTTTGACATAAGGTCTCTCACTCAACTTGGATGACTGGCTAGACTGGCTGACCAATAAGTCCACAGGATCTGTCTGTTTCTGTTTTCTAGCGCTGGGGTTATAGACATGTCCTGCAACATTCAACTTTTACCAGAGTGCTAGGTATCTGAACTCAGGTCCTCATGCTTGAATAGCAAGCACTTTACTCACTGAGCCATTTCCCTAGACTAACACTTTTCAAGTGATATATATTTTTATAACCATTCTTCTATTATCCTATAGAAATTGATTTACAGTATTGCTAAATGCATAACTAGAAAATTTTAGGTTACTTCACCATTAAGTTGATAAGCTAACTTTAATCACTTACCCAAGAAATATGTCCCCTATTGCCTTTTCAATGTCCTGCTGTCTTTAAAACAAAAAAAAAATCTTAATCTTAAATAAAACTTTTTCTTAATGATGCCAGGTGATCATCACTCAAAGCACAGTAGCTCTCTTACAAGCCCTTCAAATCTGAAGAGTTGTACTTAATACTGCCTGAGCAGGATGTATTTGGGTGACTCAATGTATCCATATGCATTGTTACTTAATTTTCTGTATGCTGGAATCTCAATCCAACTGAATGGAAATCCTGTGTAAAGAAGGAATGAACATGCACTGTGTGTGAGGCAGTGTATACACTGCTGTTATACAGTGGGGGCAAGAAACCTCACAGTAGCAGCCTTGGCAGCTCTGTTTTTGAGAGTGTGTGAGTTGAAGTCCTGCTAATTCTGTACCTCATGATGCATGAAGTATGTCACCACAGCTTGGCTTTCTGATGGACAATTCCGTGGGGTGTGTCTAAAGATACTAGAGTGGGCTTATATTCTTCTTTCTCTAGTGATAGGCCGCTGAAGCTGTAGAACTGCATCTACACAGAAGTGTCATTTTGTACAAATCCAGACACCTTTGATTAGCTTGTGAATTCCCTTAAGACAAGACTGCCTAATTTTCTTTTTCATCTTCATAACCATCTAGCACTNCTCTTGGAGTATAATGCCCAACACTTTCTGCTAACTTGAGATGAAACAGTTATTAAGCAATACTGAAAGAGTGAGCATATAAAGGAATAAACAACCCAAGTATTATTTCTGTGAGCTTCCAAAAAACTTCATAGGAAAAAACCACTTCCATTGATGAGAAAGAACAGTAATTATGAGAATTGCCAAATGTGAGGATTACATAGTTANGGAAAAACTCACTTTCCAGATGGATTTGGATGTGCACATGAAAAACATTAATAAACACAGATTTTGATGGGCTTTGTCATATGGAAAGGACACTGGAAACTTTAATTTCTAACTGCTCTGTTAGACTGAAAGGAACACAGAATTGAGAGCAAGCATATAAATAGGCTGTGTCAACTGGGTTTACATTTCTAGCTCTGCTATTAAAATGGTATCCTATAAAACCTAAGTTACTGATTTTTCTTTTCTGAGGCAGGGTCTTAGTATGTAGTCTAGGTTGGCTTTGAACTTACAATCTTCCTGCTTCAGCTTTCCAGGTGCTGGACTTACAGTCATGAGCCACTATGTCTTACTACATATACTTCCTATTTTGAAGTTTTTCTCATATATCCCTGGAATAGGTTCTCAGCACACTTTGTCCCTCTCAAACAAATGCATTGTATTTCCAGAGTGTTGATTTATAGTCCTGGGTGGACTGGCCATCTTCTCTCTTATCTCTATGCACTAAACACAGAGGAAGATGCATGTTTATGTTGGTAGCCAGAAAAGATTTCTTTATGTTTCCGGGTGCCTGGGTTCTCAGTCCTGCTATGTATTGGCCCCTGAGATACTGGACATTCCTTGGCTGGGGCAGCTGCTGGGCTCCCTTGCCTCTGGGTGATTTCTGCTGCTTGGGTAACAGCTAGCAAGTGAGCCTGAACATGGTCTCACCCAATGCTGTGACACAGCCTTTCTGTGTGTTGCCTCTAAAAGCCACTATTCTCTATTTTTCCCCGCAGCTACTCACCAATGGCCTTTCAGATCACAGATGCAGAGAAATGGAAAACCAGGAGAGAAAGGCATGTGAAAGAAAAAGATATAACTCTAGATGCTGTAGGAACTGTAGGCAGCCAAAGTCACCTCACCCTGGCTGCTTAAGTCCACCAGGAACACTAACATGCATCTAATTGTATCTACAATGGGTCATGATCTTATCCACAACAAAGGTTTTTTATCTCTATTTTCTTGTTAGGAATCCTTTCAACAATGACCTCAGATCTAACCTAACTAAAACATTCTTTACCCCACTTCATATACAGATAGAGAGATAGACAGACAGATACAAGAGAAAACAGCACAAGAACACAAATCATTGTGAATTTGTTGTTTCTCAGGAAGTCATATAATTAACTACTTCTATTCTCCACTTTTCAATGGAGAGTGTCTATACTTCAAGATCTCAACCTATATATTAGAGAAATGCTGGATCCTCTGTACCTTTAATTTTGGAAATAAGGAACAAAGAAACATAACTATGCATAGTTTCCTGGCTGTCTTCCCTACATCCTGTAACCCAATCCTTGACTGATCCTAAGTTCCACCACCAGAATGGTGCTTATGTGGCTTTTGTTATAGCATCCTCAGTTCTGCACTAGGTGCATAGAGAATGAGATCCAGACCTACATCAAGAGCACAGTGGCATTCCCTCTGAACAACAATTTTACCCTGCTGCACAAAGCCCATCTCAGGGTGAGGCCTCCATTCCAGCAAGCTCAAACAGGCCTTTTATTTGCATGTGCTCACTTGGCTGTTTCAATCTGAAGTTCCTCTTAACTCTATCTAAATCTTTGTATCCATAAGATACTATTACTTCCACACTACTCCCATCCATACTACATTCTCTTAAAAACTTCAGGCATTTATTACCTATACTTCTCATGTGACTGTCTTTGCTCCTTCATAGAACAGGCCTGAGCTGCACAGGGCATTCACTGTAATGCTGATGACAGAGGTTGAGCAGGAAAAAAACCCTATTTGGGGAATCTTGTTTACACCCTGAACCTCTGACTCAGAGGCCCCTGGATATGTCACTGTTGAGTGGTCCATGCTCTATCTGACCTAGATGATACCACTCCTGAGGCCAGTAGAAANAGTGTAGGGAAAAAAAAACTTGTTTGTATAAAGGTCTTTCTTGGTAGTTCAATCTGAATACATAGAGAGTTCTGATAATCTTTCTTAAATAAAACAAAACAAAACAAAACAAAACAAAACAAAAAACCAGCTTCACTCTGTGCCAGTCTCTCCTTCTCTTCCTCCTCCCTGTCCTCTTCATTCTTCTATCCTCCTCCTTCCTCCTCCTCCTCTTCTGAGACATCATCTCATTAAGTAGCTCTGGCTGTCCTGGAACATTCCTATGTAGACCAGGCTGGCCTCAAACTCACAGAGATCTGCCTGCTTCTGCCTCCCGAGTGCTGGGATTAATGGCATTCACCACTACACCTGGTACTCTGCTATATTTCTAACTCCCCTGTTGAGAGATTGCGGGTTTGTGAGGACAGTGTTTGTTTCTGTGTTACAGAGAAAGGAATCACCATCTCATTGCCTATCATATTTCCAATTCATACCTACAGGTATTTGCAAATGCTTCCNATAAATGTCATGACACTCTTATTCCTTGTCCACTTGAATTCCAAATCCCAGTTTGGCAAGTGTCTTAATCATGGTAACTATTGCTGTGATGAAACACCATGACCAAAGCAACTTTGGGTAGAAAGGGTTCACTGTTCATCATTGAAGGAAGTCAGGACAGGAATCAAGCAGGGCTGGAACCTGGAGGCAGGAGCTGATGCCGAGGCCACGGAGGGGAGCTGTTTACTGGCTTGCTCCCCATGGCTTGCTCAGCCTGCTTTCTTATAGAACCCAGGACCACCAGCCCAGGGATGGCACCACCCACAATGGGTTGGGCCCTTCCCCATCAATTAATAATTAAGAAAATGCCCTACCAGCTTGTGTTCAGTCTGATCTTATGGAGACATTTTCTCAATTGAGATTCCCTCCTCTCAGATGACTCCAGCTGTGGCAAGTTGACATAAAACTAGCCAGTACAAGGAACATGGCCTCTAGAGGTGATCCTTACTCTTCTGTCTACCTTCTGTTTCTCCTTGTTTCTGCTCCTTTATATATATTTGTACCCTTCAACACCTGAAGTATTTCCCCCCACCATGGCTCTTGTCCTGGTAGAACTGTGCAGAAGTCATGTATAAAATACTCAGGAAAAGGATTTATGGGGGAAACCACGATAAAGAAATTACAAATCTCCAAATACACTAAATTTTAAAAAATGATTTCTTTCCTCTTTTTATCGTTTCTTTGTGCAGCTCTGGGGCTCCAGCCTAGGTCACAGGCAAGTGCTCTGCCACTGAGCTACATCATCAGCCCAAACTGCATGCTTTTAAAGTTCTAATACTCAGATAATTTTATTTTTCTAGACTTAAATCAACTTGTCACCTTAGAATTGGAAGGAAACAATCTCAGTGAAATCAANGTCAATCCTTTAGCTTTCAAATCTTTGAAGAGCCTATCATACCTACGTCTGGGAAAAAACAAATTTAGAATCATACCACAAGGTCTTCCTGCTTCTATTGAGGTACTGATATCTTTCTTGTAATTTCTGTTTTATTTTGTTTTCTGAGACAGGATCTCACTATGTAGTTCAGGCTGGTCTAGAAATCATGATCCTCCTGCTTCAGCCTCCTGAGTGCTGTAAGTGTAGCTGTGTGCCATTACACTGAACTTCTTCTAATGTTTTATAGTACTACATACTGTAAAAAATATACAAGACAAATGTATCCTTTAAATATTATTATTGTTGTTGTTGTGAGAGACAGAGTCATGCATGGGTACAGGCATACATACATCACAATGGGCATGTGGAAGTCAGATCACAACATTTGGGAGTTGGTTTTCTCTCTTTCACCATGATTGTTGGGCTCCAATTCAGGTTGTTAGGTTTGTGTGGCAAGCACTTACTATCTACTAAACTATCTTGTTGACTCCAAAACAAATATCTTAGAAGACTACTGCAATATGTATTAAACTCAATAGTGTTCTGGTACTATATACAGCATTCACTATCATCTGAGTATTAGATGTATCTGATAAAATGAAAAATAGCAATGATGACAGCTCTTGGTGGGGAAAGAGACTAAATTATCCTAAACCAGAACCATCAAGTTTAACTACTTGTCCCCTGTCCTACTTAGAGTTTCTTTATTTTTTTTTTCTACTTAGAGTTTCTATTGCTGTGACAAAATACCATGACCAAAGCTACTTGGGGAGGAAAGGATTTATGTGGCTTACTCTTCCACAACACTGTTCAATCATCAAANGAAGTCAGGACAGGAACTCAAACAGAGCAAGAATCTGGAGGCAGGAGCTGACGCAGAGGCCATGGAGGAGAGCTGCTTACTGGCTTGCTTCCCCTGACTTGCTCAGCCTGGTTTCTTATAGAACCCAGGATCCTCAGTCCAGCAATGGCACCACCCACAATTGACTGGGCCCTCCCCGATCAATCACTAATTAGGAAAATGCCCTAAAGGCTTGCCTCCAGCCTGATGTTATGAAGGCATTTTCTTAATTGAGGTCCCCTCCTTTCAGATGACTTTAGCTTGTGTTAAGTTGACATAAAACTATCCAACACATCCCCACTTCATAAATTCTGAGTAAAAGCACATTCTGACCTAATAACAACAGTATGAATGGATCTAAGAATTGTACCAGTAAGGCCTGGACTATTTCATCAACTCTGAAGCTTAGAAATTTTCATCAGTTCTATCCAAAACTGTATTGTGTTTAACTTTAGGCTCCAGACCCGGTTCTTGTTTCAAACCTTCTGGAGTCCCCAGTGGTTCCCAGGAGTGCTCTTTCCCATTTGGGTGGTCTTTAGCCAACAACTGTCAATGCTCATTTCTTGAATTAGGAACACTGAGGTCCAGAGAGTCTATATATACTCACAGACCAAGCTGGAAATCAGGTTTCCTTATCTGAACTTGTTTCTACCACATTCCATGTTCATTCTACAAGAAGCCAGTATAGCGTTCCTCTAGTCCTATCACCCGGAACAGAGAGGTACCTATTGTGATTGCATACTGTTGTCACACTACCAGTATAGAGTTCCTCTAGTCCTATGACCCGGAACAGAGAGGTACCTATTGTGACTGCACACTGCTGTCACACTACCAGAGTCCTGCTTCTTCCAACTACTGAAGGGACTCAATGGAGGTTTTGAGTACTTGGCTTTACATTCAGAATTACCTAGTTGTTTGCTTGTTTTCTTTTTTTTTGAGCGACAGTTTCTCTGTGTAGCTCTGGGTGTCCTAGAACTTGCTCTGTAGACCAGGCTGGCCTTGAACTCAGAGATCCNTCTACCTTTGCCTCCAGAGTCCTGGGATTAAAGGCATGTGCTACCATGTCCAGCTAATTTTTTGTTTTAAAACAGGAATTTATTATCCCAGTCTGGGCTTGAACTCTTGATCCTCCTGCTTCTACCTCCCAACTGTTGAGATCATAGGCATGTACCACCACCATGCCCTGCTTTATATGGTACTGGGGATCAAAAGCATATCCCAACCCTCATCAAATTATTAAGACATAAACACTCCTGAACCTATCCTTGACATGCTAATTCTTATCTTTGTCAGCAAAGTCAGATACCTAAATTATTTTTTAAAGACATAAAATTTTAGGGACCAGAGAGATGGCTTAACTGGTAACCCAGCTGCTGCAAAGCCTGACAACCTAAGTCTGATCCCTGAGACTCATATTGTGGAGATAACTGATAACCTACAAGTTGTCTTCTGATTTCCATACATGTGCTATCCACATACACATATGCATAGGCATGGTAGCACATGCCTTTAATCTCAGGACTCTGGAGGCAAAGGTAGATGGATCTCTGAGTTCAAGGCCAGCCTGGTCTACAGAACAAGTTCTAGGACACCCA
>LZPO01044759.1:7767-34499 GCA_001675575.1 Neotoma lepida
GTGTGTGTGTGTGTGTGTGTGTGTGTGTGTGTGTGTGTATGCGCGTGCGTGTGCGGGGGTGCCTGCCACACACATGGTCTAACTTCCTGGTCTGGAGTCTTGCTGAGCCTGCTCAGAGCATCTTATCCTTAGTAAGGTAGTTATATTTATGACATTTAATATGTTAGTACATGGAATATTGTGGAGCCCTGCAGATAATCCTTAGGTGACAACATGCAAATGGTGGTACTGGTTTGAAAAGGAAGCTGACAACAGTCTGTCCACAGTCTGGTGACAGTTTTAGTAGCCATGGGGAACTTTCTAAGGAACACCACACAACTGATTGTCAGAACAGGGTGCAGACATCCAAGGGTGGGTTAATGGTGGGCTGGAAAGCTGGGGATGGGGGGGGTGGAGCTAGAAAGAAGCCAAGAAAACCTCAGGACGTTCAGTCAAGTGGAATGAGGACTAAGGCTGGTGGGACAGGGCCTGTGGGAAAGCCCTTCCTTCATCAAGTAGATCATCCTAGAAAGAAAATAGTGTTTCAAGTGTTTTCCCTGTCCCGCTCTGCACTAACCAACATGTGTTTGAATGTCCTCATGCAGCCCTATGAAGCTTGTGCTATACCCTTACTCCATATATTTAGGAAGACCCAAGGTTTCCCACCCAGAAGGTACACAGAACCAGAACCCTAACAGTTGGGCCCTGGAGACGGTTATGATCGGGAAGCTTCNTTCCTCTTAAAACTTAAACATTGAAATCTCAGCTCTCAAAGTGGTAGAATTAGGCGAGGTCTCTGGGTGATTGGGAATTGGTGAATAGGACTGGTGCCTTTCTGAAAGTTGGAGTCTCATCCACCCCATCTGGGCACAGTAGTGACAGTGCCATCTGTGGACCAGGAAGGTGGCCCTCTCCACAGACTATTTGTCATCACCTCCATCTTAGGCTTTTGAACCTACAGAGCTGTCATTTCTGTGTGCAAGCCACCCAGTGTGTGGTGTTTTGTTACAACAGCCCAAACAGAGGGAGACNCTTGCCCCCTTCTGTTAAGAAGCCAATATACTGGGGCTAGAGAGATGGCTCAGTGGTTAAGAGCACTATCTGTTCTTCCAGAGGACCCAGGTTCAATTCCCAGCACCCACATGGTAGCTTACAAACTGTCTGTACCAAGGGATCTGACATCCTCACGCAAACATGCAGGCGAAACATCAATGCACATAAAAAATAAAGTTAAAAAAAAAGTCAATATACGAGAAATACGATTTCAGGAACTAAGAGCTTTGAAGAGACAATGCAGGACAGATGTATAGTCCATGACAAGAGATGCTATTCCAGTCAATAAAGAGGCTGCATTTCAGCAAAGCCCTGGACAGACTGGGGACAAACTGAGCAATGGTGTGGGCAGGAATCAGGGCAGCGCCAGAAGCAGGAAACAACCAAGCTCCCAGAGAGGAGCAGGGAGCAAGGCAGAGCTGGGCGACAGGCCAGAAAGAGCAGAGTCAACCTAGGAGAAGCCACTGCGGTGGCACTGAGAGGTGACCCCAGAGGAGTCTGAATGAAGCAAGAAGGCAGTTTGGGGCTAAGCAGCAGGAACCCACAAGTAACTGGGGTGCTCCATCATAGAAGAACCCCANAGACATGCTAAGTAAAGAAGCCAGGCTCAAACAACCAACGTTCCGTGTAGGTGAAAGGGNGGTTTAGTGGGTGCCTGGGGTTGGGGTGGAAATAGAGGCTCACTGCTTAGGGATAAAGGACCATTTAAGGTGAAAGTTGCTCAACCCAGTAAACTTAGGACATCATTGAATCATGCTGCATGAGAGTGCATTTCATGCTAGGGAAACTGTGCTTCAATAAAGATGTCAAACTTTGGTGGTGAAAGAGAAAAACAGCAGTAAGTCTGGATAGTGTCATCCAGGAATAGCCTGGGTGTACTGCGATGTCAAGCAAGAAAAGCAGGTGACAGGGAGCTGTTGAGATAAAAGCTTGCATATCACTCGTTTGCTAAGAGGGTTGGGATATTCTAAGTAGGAGTCCTTACATCAGAGTTCACATCTCAGGGCAAAGCTGTTCAGCTTCCTCCACTGAGATGGCTCCTTAGCCTCAAAGTCAGCCTGCTGATCCTCTTACTGGCTCCTGCAGACTACCACCCGGTAGAGGCAGCCAGGAAGGCCCAGGGCAGGCCAGGCCCACTCCTGACTGGCTGGCTCCATTAAGGCTTAATAAACGTCCAGGCTCGTATTTTATCTATGGAGCAGGGAGAAAATGGGTGGCCATTTTTAGAAATTACCAGTATCAAATAACCCTTGGAATTGTAAACAAATACCTTAATGGTAGCAAGTGACTTGGAATTGTTCACGTGAGTTGGCAATGAAAACAAAACTGTGTTCTAGTTTCTAAGAGCTAAAGACCTTAGTAAATAGCAAGAGAAACCTCCTAGTCACGATAATGAGGTGAACTAAGGTTAGTTAGCCTAAAGACAAGGTCAGCATCAAGCATAATCACCCAAGTCGATTCCATGAGAAAGGCTAAAGGCAGGTCAACAGCAGGACATCGGAATAGGAACCGGCTTAACAAGTGACATTTTCCACAGATCCTTGCAAACTGCTTCCTCAAAGAGCAGGATACAGAACAAATGGCTCCCCAAAGCCAGCTGTGTTGCTGCTCTTTCCCCTACAGTGGGAAATTTCCTGTGAGCCATCAAGACATGTTAAACTCTAATGGCTTTTGAGAGTATAATGGCCGAGGATATCACTGTCCGGTGCCCACTGCACCTTTGAGAGTATGATGGCTGAGGACATCACTGTCCGGTGCCCACTGCACCTTTGAGAGTATAATGGCCGAGGACATCACCATCTAGACCCACTGCACCTTTGGGTTGCCTTTTTGCTATCCTTTGTGAAGAGCAAGGTGGGTGGTGAGGGGTCACATGTGGACAGCAGGGTGGTGAGGAGTCACAGCACTTGGGTAAAGCTCACTTAAGGTTGACTTGGTAAAGGAGTGAACAGCAGTGTAGGAAGAGAGGTCCTGGTAAGGTGTGGATTCCACAACAGACATTAAGAAAGAGATACATGTTAAGTTGGCCTATCTCATACTCCTGATTTTTTTTTGTCTTTTTTTTCTTTTCTTTTTTTTCGATTTACTTATTATGTAGTGTTCTGCCTGCATATATGCTTGCACGCCAGAAGAGGGCACCAGATCTCATTATAGATGGTTATGAGCCACTATGACATTGCTGGGAACTGAACTCAGGACCTCTGGGAGATCAACCAGTGCTCTCAACCTCTGAGCCATCTCTCCAGCCCCATACTCCTCATTTTGGTGTCTCTGCCGAGGAGTGCATTTGTCCATCTCTAGCTTCAGCATGGAACCAAGAGCACCATGTTACAGCCTGAACCAGCCAGAAGTGTGGAGGAAAAACCAGAGTGATTTCCCAGTGCCTTGGCCACACCACACACAGTGTCACAGCACTCACATCACAGTGTCACAGACTTGCACTATGCCTCATTAGCTACACTGTTTATTACATTGCCACAAAGTGAATATTGCCTGTATTTTTTTTTTAAGAAGAGGAAATTTGCTGTATAAATAGAGTCCCTCAGCCCTCCATCAACATCTCCCCCATGTTGACATATCCACAGTTCCAAGACTATATAATGCCATTAGATTATCTCCTTGTTTAAACTAGAATCTTCTGCCCCAAGAGCCTCTTTTGCACTTAGTTGCCATGGCTCCTTTGTCTCCAATCAGGGACCCTGTGCCTCTGTCTTTCTTTACTTTTTAATGACAAGACCTTTGAAGATTGTCCCTTTACTTCTCTGTTAGATAGAAGATAGACGTGAGTGATGGAACGGGGTGAAGGGAATCCTATAGATAGCCTGGGTCCTGTTTCTTGTTAAGTAACTTGCCAATCTGTTGTAAAGCTCTGGCCCTTGCCTTTAGTATAAAACATCAATTTAAAAACTAACACGATGTCTTAGCCGACAACAGATGGTCATTAGATCAGTCATGGACTGTGAGTATTCTCAAAAAGGTGTTAGATAAGAAATAACCAGGAAAAGTATCTTGGTAGCTATGTCTCCCACTAATCAGACTGCCCCAAGTGCTTAACTGTCCTCAAGACTGTAGATGTGGTTTTCCAGGTATATTAAAGATATTTTCCTATACATGTACACCAGCAAGGGTTTGCATTCTTCCCCAGGCTCTGCCTCAGCCCTCCACCTTTTGGGTGTTTCTAGAACATGAGAAGAAAAATACACTAAAAGGACTAACTGGTCCACCATGACTTAGAAGGGGAAAGGGTCACATTACCTAACAAATATGCCACCAACCCCCAAAATACTCATTTGGTGTTCAATTTAGTTCCCCAGTGCCATAGTGTAATCCTTTTGGAGATCATGATACAAGGTCCTGTTGTCTTATTTTAAAGATATAACCACCACAGAGTTGTTTACTAGCCCCCCCCCCCGGGGGGGGGTAGGCGGGGCTTTTTGCATCATAGTGATTCCCAAGGCTTGAAGACAAATACAGATCATCTACTGATACATGGCTTTTTTACTCATTTTCAAATAGAAATTAAAAATCAATTTATAAAATCTAAGCAAGTAGTGATTTGTATCAAGGTAACCATTTGTTTAGAAGTAAAGTTTTCTGTATCAGACTTAGAAAATCCTCAGCATAATTTTGCACAATGGCCCTTAAATCTATTATCTCCACCCATCAACCTTGCCCCCACCCCTAGGTTATTTCATTAGATTTTTTTGTTGTGTAGCACAATGTGTCCTTGAACTTGCAATGCCCTGCCTCAGTCCTCCAAGTTCCCAGGTGCTGGGATTATAGGCATGCACCACAGTACCAGGCTCCTGTAACTTCATTTCTAAGGCAGCTTGTGGATGGGGCTGAAGCCCACTCCTCATCCAGCATATAGGAAGCCTCAGGTTCAATCCCCAGCACTTACTCTTGGAGACAAGAAGATCCTTGGTGCTCACTGACCAGCCAGCTTGACATACTAGGCAAGCTCCGAGCCAGTGAGAGACCCTATCTCAAAAAAATGTGGATAATAGGGGCTGGAGAGATGGCTCAGCAGGCAAGAATGCTTGCATCTCTTCCAGAGGACCCAAGTTCAGTTCTCAGTACTCATACTGGGCAGTTGACAACCACATATCATTCCAGCCTCACGGAGTCCAACACTTCCCTCCCACCTCCTCAGGCATGCACATAGACATGCACACATACACATAAATTTAAGACATACATAAGTCTTTTATGTGTGTCTATGTTCATGCACTTACAAACATTTATGTACACATACATGAGAGAGAGAGTGTGTGTGTGTGTTGGAAAGGTCAAACAAAACACAAAGATACAAATAGAATCAGAGATGGAAAAGGAGGCCTTTACAGTCAATGGCAGAGAAACACAAAGGATCATCAGTAGCTGCTAGGAATGATTTTATGCCAAAACTGAAATATATAGAAGAAAGGGGAAAATTCCTAATCACAAACTAACAACACTGAAGCAAGAAGAAATAGGAAATCTAAGTAGAGAAATAAAGAGTAATGAGATCAAAGCAGTAATTAAGTCTAAAAAAAAAATGTCCAGGACCTAATGGCTTCACTGATAAAGTCTATCAACATTTAAAGAACTAACTGCAGCTCTTCTTAAAATATTTTAAAATCTCAAATGGAAATTTGTACAACTCTGTTAACAGAGATCAAAATCATTCTGATAGCAGGAGAAACAAGAAACACAAAAAAGAAAACTATAGACCCATGCCCCTAACACAGATGCCAAAGTCACCAACAGAACACACTAAACTCAACAGTACATCAAAAAAATTATACATCATTATACAATGATGGTTCCACACAGACAAATCAACACATATGATCTAACCCTCCAATGGAATGGATACAGACAGTGGATACAGAAAGCGTTCAGCAAGACTCAACACCTCTTTGTGAGTAAAAAGTCTGTACAAGTTAGGCACAGAAAGGACATACTTTAAAACACTAAATGCTATCCAAACCTGTGCACACTCACACATGGGCACACACACACACATGTATCTACCCTTACCTAGTCAGTAGAGTGTCTCCTCTGTGATCGGGAACAAGACAAGGCTATTCACCCNCACTGCTCTCGTTTAGCCCAGTACTGGCATGGGCTGCTAATGCCTTGGCAGATAAAGGCGCTTGCCACAATGACCTGAGTTTTTTCAAGAATACACATGATAGAAGACAAGAACCAATTCCTGCAAGGTGGTCTCTGACCTACACACACACACACACACACACACGCACACGCACACGCACATGCACGCAAGCACACACGCAAACACACATGCATGCATGCACACACACACACACATCACACATAAATAAGTACAAAAACTTGTTTTAAAAAAGAGTAAGTAGGTAAACAAAGGACAAACAAATCAGAAAGTTTAAATATCCATTTTACAGATCATACGTACAAAACCCAAAACTCTTTCAAAAACTTGTTAAACTCATAGTGAAACTAAGTAAAGTTGCAGAATGAAAAATCAACACAATAAAAGTGGCATATTCTGGTAGGTGAGGTTTTGCACGCCTATATCTCAGTTGCTAGGGGAGTAAAGGGGAGCCTGTGTCCAAAACCCAAAACAAACTACAATAAAACCCAACAGTTGCATATTATACACCAATAATGGACTTGCTGAAGAAGATATTGGAAGAAAGTTAAAAAAAATTAATTAATCCAAAGAAGGAAAATATCTATACTATGAAAATCATTAGACACTGGTGAAATTGTAGAAGACATCAAAAGTGGAGAAATGCCCCTTATCAATGGATAAGAATTAATATTGTTAAAATGACTATGCTTCCCAAAGCTACCTATATTTTCAATGCAATCCTCATCAAAATGCCAGTGACTTTCTTCAGAGAAAAAGCAATCCTAAAACTCATAAGTAACCACACAGACCTCAAACAGCAAAAGCAATCCCTGTGTGGGGGTGGCTGGAGGCACCACAGTGCCTAACTCCAAAACATGCTATAGAGCTAAAGTAAGTGATACCAACCAAGCTATGTGACAATGGCCTATAAAACAGACATGAGGGTTGATGAACAGAATAGAGGTCCCAGAGATCAATCTGTGTCCACACAGCCTATTGATTTTTATGAAGGCACCAAGGTTGTCAGGATTGGATCTCCATACACAGAAGCCTGGATCCTGAACCCTCTTGTGAACATTCAGGTCAATTAAAAATGAATCACAGGTCCTAAACATGAAATGAACAAGGACTTCAAGGGCTGGCGTATGAAATAATTTTTTTTCAGAGAAGACCTTAAAAGCACAGAGAACAGCAAAAACAGGGAAATGGATTGTTTCTCCGTATAGGAAAAGAAATAATGGTGTTAAGAGGTAACTTAGAAGTCTGGTGGTGGTGGCGCACACCTTCAGTCCCAGCACTTGGGAGGCAGAGGCGGGTGATCTTTGTGAGTTTGAGGCCAGCCTCGTCTACAGAGTGAGTTTCAAGACAGCCAGGGCAGTTACAGAGAAAAAAAAGGGGGGGGG
Organism: Neotoma lepida; assembly: GCA_001675575.1. Taxonomy (NCBI): domain Eukaryota; kingdom Metazoa; phylum Chordata; class Mammalia; order Rodentia; family Cricetidae; genus Neotoma; species Neotoma lepida. The sequence goes on from LZPO01044759.1 coordinate 15,301, forward strand.
CGATTATCAAACCACCATCCAACAGGTGATTAATATTTTGAATATGTTAAGTACTCAAAAGATTGGACACTAAAAACTCACAAATAAACCATTTTTTAAATTGTCCAAAGATCTGAACAGACATTTCTTAAGAGCAGATAGGCAAATAGATAACAAGTATATTTTAAATTTTTAATCTTGCTAATGATTCGAGAAATTCAAGTGTGAACCACACACAGTATCAGCTCATCCCAGTTAGAATGGCTGTCATCACAAGGCAAAAGGCTCATATGCANTCAGCTGTCACTTCCTGCAGCCATTATGGGGAAACAGAATGGCAATCCAAAAAACAAAAACACAACTAACACACAGTCCAGAAATTCTACTACTAAGTACGTAAACCAAAGAGGTAAAATCATTATGTTAAAAATATATTTGGGCCGGGCGGTGGTGGCGCTCGCCTTTAATCCCAGCACTCGGGAGGCAGAGGCAGGCGGATCTCTGTGAGTTCAAGGCCAGCCTGGGCTACTGAGTGAGTTCCAGGAAAGGCGCCAAAGCTACACAGAGAAACCCTGTCTCAAAATATTTGCAAAAATAAAAGAGATATTTTCACACCCACATTTATTGGTACAGTATCCAAAGCAGCTTAATTATGAAACCAGCCTAACTGCCCATCAGTGGGTGAATGGATAAAGATAGTGGTTTGTATACACAGTGGAATACTATTTAGCTGTGAAAAGAAGGAAGACCTGTCATTTGCAGCAGCAATGATGGAACTGTAGATCATCATGTTAAGTAAAATAAGCTGGACACAGCAAGACAGTGTGTACTGCACATTCTCACACATCTGTGAATGACTAAAGTCAGCATCACAGAAAGATGGTATAGAGCAGCAGTCACTGGGAACAGAGAAGACACTGTGGGGAGAGGATGAAGAGGAGAGGCGGTGTACAGCACAGGGGGGTAAGTCTAACACATCTCCAAATTTCTGGGAAGATATCAAATCCCCAACACATAGAATTAGTGTTTGATGAGACAAACATGCTTATTACCCTGGCTTGATTACACACTGTATTCTACTGTACTCTTATGTCAAAGTACCATAGTGCAGTCCNTAAAGATGTTCAAGTAGTATATCTCGGGATTTAACAGGAGGAGAAGGAGGAGGCTTCCAGTATGTCTGGATCACTTTTGAATCTCTGTCAGCACTGAGTGAGAGTTCCTGTCACTCATCCCCAAGAGCATTTGGTGAGGTCTGCTGCAGATTTGGCCATTCTAATGGGTGTGCTGTGGTGCCTCACTGATGTTTTCATTTGTATGTTCCTGATGACATGGAATGTGGAGAACTTCCTGTGTGTTTATTTACTATCTGCGTATCTTCTTTGGTGATATTTTAACTTTCTCAGAGATTTTATTACGAATAAGCATGTAGTTAAAATGCTTTTCTACATATATTTATATGAACATATTATGTTTTTTCTTTGGTCTATTGATCTTTAATGCTGAATCAGCCCTATACAATTCTTTTTCTACATTATTAGAGTCTATTTGCTAACATTTTGGTGGGTCTTGCATCTATTTTTATGAGAGATAGTGGCTTTTAGTTTTTGCTTCTTACAATACTCATTTTTAAAGATTTTTAATGATTTATTTTATTTTTATTTATAGGTGTGCAGGTATGTGCACATGCATGCAGTTGTCCATGGAGGCCAGAAGAGGGCCTTGGAGTCCCTGGAGCTGGAGTTAGAGGGAAGTTAACTTTAGCCATCCAAAGTGGGTGATGGGAACCAAACTCAGGTTCTGTGGAAAACAGCTAGTGTTCAGCACCCTTCTCTGTTTTCTATATTAGCCTCAGAGTATAACTTAGAAAGCTTTGTTCCTGTTGACCCAGCAATTATAGAGAACTGATCTACTTGCTTCCTTAAGTGTTCAATAGACTTCAGCAGTGAACCTATCTGGGCCTGCTGCTTTCTGCTCTGGAAGGTTTATTCATAATTTATTCAATTTGTTTAGAAGCTATGGACTGATTGGGGTTGCACTGGATCTACAGATTTCTTCCTGTGTGAGTTTAGGCAGTTTATATCTTTCCCCGAGCTGTTCTGTTTCCTCTAGGTTATGAAGTGTGTAGTCACAGAGCTATTCAGTATTCCTTTATTACCTTCCAGTGTCTGTGGGGTCTGTAGTGATCACTCCTCTTTCACTCCCTATATAGCAAACATGCTCTCTTTCCTTGAGTCTTACCTACTCTGGCTAGAGACTTATCATTTTTATGGATTTNTGCAGACTGAGCTTTGGTTTATTTTCTCTATTTATATTCTATTTTTTAAGATTTATTTATTTATATAGTGTTCTGTCTCCATACAATCCTGCATGCCAGAAAAGGGTATCAGATCTCATTTTACATGGGTGTAAGCCACCATGTGGTTGCTGGGAATTGAACTCAGGACCTCTGGAAGAAACAGCCAGTGCCCTTAACCTCTGAGCCATCTCTCCAGCCCTTATATTCTATTTTTAATATCTATTGATACTGAAATTTTTAATTTAAATTTTGTTGTATTTTTATTTCCTAAGATGCAAACTTAGAAGACTGATTTTGGATATTTAGTGCATGCATCCCATGCTCTAAATTTTCTCCAAAGCAGTTCTTTCTTTTATACCAGCTCCACATGCTGTGTTTTCACTTTCATTTGGCTCAAAATATTTTAAATTTTTTCATGAGCAGTCTTTGACCCACATGTTACTTAATCTCCACTTTTAGGGATTTCTCCTTTATTAGCTACTGAAAAAGCTGGTATCATATGATTGGGNGTTTTAACTTTGTTAAAATGTATGTTATGGCCCAGAATGTGATGTGTCTTGGCAGGTGCATTGAGAGCCTATGGGGACCCACCAACTTCTCCTTATAGTTTGATTACTTTTTGTCACACATAATTGGACACTGCCCTGTTTGGAATTATAAGTTTCTATGTTTCAGCAAACTTTATTCTTATGTGATGATCTTATTTGCCCATGATAACTTTTCTTGTTTTGAATTGCTCTGTCTGAAATGAACATAGCTGCTCATGTTTTCTTCCTGCCATAGAGGGAGTCAGATCTCCTGGGGCTGGAGTTACAGGTGATTGTGAGCCACCTGACATGGGTGCTGGGAACCAAACTCTGGTCCTTTGCAAGAGCAAAGTATGCCTAACCAATGAGCCATCTCTCCAGGCCCCAGGGCCTTGAATTTTTATTTACTATAACAATGTCTTTTAACTGAAGCATTTAGATAATTAATAATCATTCATTGTTGATATAATTGGATTGTATTATTAATATATGATATCTATTTATTATTTTCTATTGGTTATTATTCCTTGTTTCTCTTTTTGTCTTCCACACTGCTTATGCCTCTTATGGGTTTTTTACCCACATCCTCTTTCTTAGCATGCTGGTTATGAGATACTCCTTGACTGGAATGAGGTCATACACCAGCAAACCACTCCTAAGCTGAAAAGACTGTAGTTTGAAAGTAGAATTAATACAGCTTATCTCTTTACATCATGGTTTAGCAACACAGTACACTATGGGCTATGGGGTGTTTATCCTTACAGTTATGTAACTGGCTACAGCTTGCTGCCACTGCCCACATTACCAGAGACCATCACACCACATGTCACTGGCCCAGGGAGCTCAGAAAGACAGTCTAGGGTTTCTGTCAAATAAGAATTAGTTTCGTGTAGTTAGAGAGATGGCCCATTGGCTAAGAGCACTTGTTGCTCTTGCAGAGAACTAAAGTTTGGTTTCCAGCACACATATCAGCTAGAACTGCCTACAACTCTAGCTCTAGGGGATTCAACATCCTCTTCTGGTCTCTATGAGCACTGAACTCATGTGCATGCACACACACACACACACACACACACACACACACACACACACACACACACAATATTTTCAATGTTTTTTTTAAAGAATCATTTTCATACTCATTCCATCACACAGTTGAAAAGTTTTCATAGTAAGCCATGGGTCATCTGGACTTTTTACTAAATTCTTTAGTGTTTACTCTAGAGTTTACAAGGTCACTTTTGTAAAACATGGTCCCATCTCACAGGAAGGAAAACATCTTATAACAACAAAAGAATCCCACTTCTTCCTTCCCGTTCACTCAATCTCTGCTGTCAGTTCACATGTGTATGAGCATGTAAGTATGTGTGTATATGTATATATGATATACATACATATATGTATATATACATGTGATATAGATTAGCAAGTATAACTGAGTGACTATTGTTATCAGTTGGAACAAACTTGATTTTTGTAGATAAATTAAGAAAAAGAAAAATGATGTTTTATTTTCCTTCACTTACTCTATTTCATGTACTTTTAAAAAAAGGTTTATTTATTTATTATGAATGCAGTGTTCTGCCTGCACACCAGAAGAGGGCACCAGATCTCATTATAGATGTTTGTGAGCTACCATGTGGTTGCTGGGAGTTGAACTCAGGACTTCTGGAAGAACAGCCAGTGCTCTTAACCTCTGAGCCATCATCTCTCCAGCCCCTTGATGTACTTCTTTTTCTTCATGTATATCTAAATTTCTAAGATGTATTATTTTCCTTTGCTTAAAGAACTTCTTGCAAAATTTTGTTGGCAAAATAAAGATCAGTTAGCAACAAAATTCCTTAGTTTTGACTTGTCTGAGAAACTATTTCTCCTTCACCTTTGGTGGGTAACTTAGTGTTGTGCCAAGTGCTGCACCAATGGTGCACTGTCTTTTCACTCTGCTCACTTTTTTCTGTTGTTGTTTTGAGACAGAGTTTCTCTGTCTCAGCCCTGGCTGTCCTTGAACTCACTCTGTAGACCAGGCTGGACTCAGACTCACAGAGATCCACCTACATCTGCCTCCCAAGTGCTGGGATTAAAATGTGTGCCACCACCACTCGGTTTCTGCTCACTTCTTGCTTGCAGATTTTCTGACCAGTCAGATCTAGTTCTTAACATTATTCCTTTGTTATTTTCCTTTTGTCTTTGATTTTCTACAGTTTATAGGGGATTTGCCAAGGTATGGTGTTATTTGTTCATTGAACTGGTCTTTCTTGGTGTCCTCCCATCCAAGTATTAGGTGGACTCGACCCTGCTTAGCTTTTTGAGATCCTACAAGATTGGATATCCTCAGTGTGGTATGACTGTAGACCTTGCTTCAAAAGTTTGTAATTCTGATATCTGACATTAATTTGTGAAGATTCTCAGCCATTATTTGTTTTAAACATTTCTATTCCTTTTTTCTTCTTTAATCCCTGATACAAATGCTATGCCACCTGTAGTTGCTTCACAGTCCTATCTGCTAGCTTGTTTTTATACTTTTGTTTTCAGTTTTGTTTTCTTCGCTCTCAATATTTGAAGTTTCTATTACCATATCCCCAAGCTCAGAACATCTGTCCTCAGCAGTCTTTCAACAATCCTACAAAAGGCACCCCTCAAGTCGCGTGGTGGTTTTGGTCTCTGCCATTTCTTATGGTTGTTGTGTGATATTTTGTTTGTGTTCTGACAAATAAAGCTTGCCTGGAGATTGAGGGCTGAGCTAGCCACTAGTTAACCATAGAGGCCAAGTGGCTCACATAGGTGGCTCACACCTTCAATCCCAGCACTTGGGAGGTGGAGACAGGAATATAAGGTGCATGGAGAAAGGATCTTGGCACCATTCCGTCTGAGGATTCATAGAGATAAGAAGTGTCTAGTGGCTGTTGCTCTGCTTCTCTGATCTTTCAGGTTATTACCCCGATTTCTTACTCCTGGATTTAATTGATAAGACTAAATAGGATCACACTTCATTTGGTGTCCAACTTTTGGGGCACGAATTCACAAAAAAGCTGTTTGCCCATGGCTTTGTAGCCACCGGCACTCTTGGGGGGGGGGGCTCCTGCCTGAGTCACCACCCCAGCAGCTAGGTTTTCCTTTTTTTCCCCAAGCCCTTTGAGTGAGTTTGGGATTTTTCAGTTGCAGCCTCTCTACAGCAAACTCCACAGGCACTTGGGCTCCAAATGCCACTAGAGTTAGCCCCTCACCACCGCCCAGCTCTGCCTTCAGGCAGCTCCCACCACATGAGTTTCTTCCCCACAATCTCCTGTGTGTGTTTTTCAGATAGTGGACTCCCTCTCCTGGTGGGTTGTGGGCTTTCCCTCATTGGTCTGCTGTCACACTAGGTTGCTGCCTTGACACCTGCATAGGCTTTGACTGTTCTATGAAGCAGCAGTCAGCCTCACACTTAACCATCATCTTCACTGTCATAGTCAGCAGATTTGGCGAGTCAATTGGGAATTCTTAAAGGGGGAAATTACTTAAAAAAACAGAGTTTTTTTTTTCTCACATTGAAAAATGGGAAACACTATTAAGATGGAGGGAGTTAGGTCTCTGTATGATTACACAATGCATGGTTTAAAAATGGAACAATTAAATAAAGGGATAATCAACTTAACTGGGATAGACATGATATTAATTATCATTTTGATAATTCTTATTAACAGTCTGATAATTCTTGTTTTATCCCTTAAAAAGTTGGTTGATATGAGTGCCAAGATACAGGCCTTAGAAAAACTTATTAAAACAGATCATGGAGATATTCAGACTCAGACAGAGAACCAACCTCACCATTACATTATGAAATTAGAGAGGAACAGCCCAGGGTTTTCAAACAATCAACCTTAATTTATCCAGTCACTTTACAAGAACAATTGCCAAATGACAGATATCCCCAAGGCTGTGTAAGAGCTGACTGAATTCCTGTGGAAATGTTAGATTTGAGAGGATTTAAGGAAGCAATAGTCTCACATGGTATGCATTCACCTTTTGTGAAGCAGATGTTAAACTCATGGTCAACTAGTAACANATTGGAGAGACTTGTTTACAGCAGCATTGGAACCTGGTCCTCAATTACAATGGANGACCTGGTGGAAAGATGATGCTAGGACCATTGAACAACAACATAGGGATAGAAGTATTGAAATTTCCCAACATCAGTTTCTTGGAGAGGGCGATTATGCTGATGTACAAAGACAGTCTCTATATGATGACCACACCCTGGCTTTATGCCATGCAGCAGCTTTGGATGCTTGGGACAGAATTGAAGAAGCCATAAAGGGAACTGAGTCATTTACTAAAGTTTCAGAGGCCCAAAAGAAACCTTCACTGTTTTTTTTTTTTTTTNAACAAAGATTGACTTTAGCTGTCATTAGGCCTTTAAAGGCAAGAGCAGTATCCACAGAGGAATGGATCTGAGATACAATCAATATTGAATCTCATAACCATGCTCATGCTTGGATAGGAGAGGTGATTTCTAGACACTTAAAGAAAATTCAAAATGTCAGGTGTTTTAATTGTGGCAAATAAGGTCACCTAAAAAGGGATTGTAGACTGGGCATTCTTAGAAACAATGATTTTTCTAGGAATAATTCAAAAAGAATGTCCCTTCCTTCTTGAGTATGCAGAAGGTATGGCAAAGGCTGACATTGTACCAATGAATGCAGATCAACAAGGGTTAGATAGGGTAACCCTTTGCCATTGGGGAACACCTTGGGGGGCCTCTCATAGGCCTCAATGTCAAATTTTGTTCAATCATTCCCTGTCACTGTGGGGAAAACTTCTCCCCAGAGCAATTAAAAGACCTAATGCCTACTGTAAAAACCATACTGCTCTGGATGATAGAATAGCTTTAGAAGATAAAAGAAAAATTTCAGGAGAAATCATAAAGTAAATATTTTGGCAAACTTCTATAAATGACCAAAGACCAAAGCTAAAGGTATGAATAAGTTACATTTTTAAAAAGATTTATTTATTTATTATGTACATAGAAGTCTGCCTTCATGTGTCCTTTCAAGCCAGAAGAGGGCACCAGATCTCATTATGGGTGATTGTAAGCCACCACGTAGTTGCTGGGAATTGAACTCAGGATCTCTGAAAGAGCAGTCAGTGCTCTTAACCACTGAGCCATCTTTCCAGCCCCGAATAAGTGACATTGTAATCGAAGGTTTTGTAGACACAGGGGCAGATGAAACAATAATTTCCCCAGAATCTTGGCATCCAATTGGCCTCTTCAGGAGGTAAATGTTCATCTTTTAGAGATTAGAACTTTATCTCAGGTAAAACAAAGCATGAGTTGGGTTGAATGTATAGGACCAGAAAGACAGAAAGGAAAATTAAAGCCATATGTGGCTAATATAGTANTGAATTTATAAGAATGTGACTTATTACAGCAATGGAATACCCAGATTAACATTCCCCTAATCTCAGAAACAAACCACAAACTAACATATGTTTCTGGGAAAATATTAAAAGGTATTATAAAGAACAGTCATCAACCATTCAGGTTGTACAAAAACAGGGCACAAGAGCTGTTTATCTTTCAAAGGTACCAATAGCCCTACCTTTAAAATGATTGACTAACAAATCTGTATGGGTGGAACAATGGTCTTTGACATCAGAAAAATTACAGGATTTAGAACAGCTGGTACAGAAGCAGCTAAATGCTTAACATATTGAGGAATCAACTTGTCCTTGGAATTCGCCTGTATTTGTTATTAAAAGGAAATTTGGAAAATGGAGAATGGTAACATAGCTAAGAGCTATTAATAAGGTGATTCAGCCAATGGGCTCTCTACAGCCTGGAATTCCCCTACCTTCTCTATTACCTAAAGATGGTCTATTATAGTTATCAACTTAAAAAAACTGTTTCTTCACTATATCTTTACAAGAAAAGGATAGAGAAAAATTTGCCTTCATAGGGCCTATTTATAATAATTCTCGCCTGTTAAGAGATATCAATNGAAGATTCTCCCACAAGGGATATTAGACAGCCTCACCCTATGCTAATATTTTGTATGACAGCCTTTGGAAATGATTCGTGTACAGCTTCCTCAATCTATAATTTACCATTGAATGAACAATATCTTACTAGCTGATTCNAATGTATATACTTTAGAGGAAATGTTTGAAGAAGTAAAGAAAGTGTTGCTTGGCTGGGGATTACAAATTGCTCCTGAAAAAATACAAAGAGGAGAATCTATTAATTATTAAGATTTTAAAATATGTCTACAAAAAATTCAACCCCAAAAGGTACAAATGAGGAGAGATCAATTGCAGACTCTTAATGACTTTCAATAATTGCTGGGAGCCAGTGCCCATCTACAGCCCACTATTGGAGTAACAACTTGAGAACTGAGTAATTTATTTCAAACCTTCCAAGGTAATAAGGACTTAGATAGTCCAAGAGAATTATCAGTGGAAGCTGAGAGAGAATTGGCTTTGGTGGAAAAGAAATTACAGGATGTATATGTGGATCATTTGGATCTGGAGCTTAATTGCATCCTGGTTATTTTACTCTCTACGCAGTCCCCTGTAGAGATTTTAATACAGAGGAAGATATTATCTTAGAATGCATATTTTTACCACACAAACAGAATAAAAAAATTAAAGACATATATGGAAAAGGTTTCTGAGTTAATTCTAAAAGGAAAATTAAGACTTTGTCAATTGACTTAGCAGAAATTGTGGTACCTTTTACTGAAGTAAATTTCCTCNTATGGGCAGAAAATGAACGTTGTCAAAAAGCTTGCAGTAATGTTTTGGGAGAGATTAACAACAAACATCCCCAAAGCAATAGAATTCAGTTTATAAAGAGACCTAACTGTATCCCTCCTCAGGGAAGGAACATCAATTTCTGGAGCCCCTACATTCTATACTGATGCAAATAAATCAGGAAAGGCAGGTTACAAATCAGGAAATTTAAGTAAAGTGGCTCAAAATCCTTATGACTCTGTCCAAAAGTCAGAATTATATGCTATTCTTACAGTATTAATGGATTTTACAGAAACTCTTAATATAGTTACTGACTCTCAATATACAGAGTTGTTTTACACATTAAAACTGCTGAACTTATTTCTGATGAATCAGAATTAACTTTGTTATTTATACAATTACAGGAACTAGTCAGGAATAGGAATCATCATACACACACACACAGACATATATATATATATGGCACATATCCAATCCCATATAGGTTTGCCAGGCCCTCTAACACAGGATAATGATGAAATTGATTAATTATTGGTAGGAAATGTGATAAACACCTCAGAATTTCATAAAACACCATGTCAATAGCAAGGGTTTGAAAAAAAGATTTTTCTGTTACTTGGCAATAAGCCAAGGAAATTATAAGAAAATGTCCTATTTGTTCTTTGTATAATCAAACTCNACTATCTGCAGGAAGTAACCCAAAGGGTACTCAAAGAAATGAAATTTGGCAAATGGATGTTTCATTTTTCAGAATTTGGAAAATTAAAATATGTATACCATACAATAGATACATATTCAGGATTTCAATAGGCCACTACTTTGAGTTCTGAAAAGTCTGATTCTGTAATTACACATCTATTAGAAGTCATGACCATCATGGGAATACCTGTACAAATTAAGATTGGCAATGCTCCAGCATATGTCTCTCGTAAAATGGAAGCTTTTTTGCATATTACAACATAAAGCATATTACAGGTATACTACACAATCCTACAGGAAAAGCAGCTAGGGAAAGATCTAACTGAACTCTAAAAGATATGCTAAATAAACAGAAAGAGGTAATAAAGATCCCAGAGATAGATTACATAATGCTTTATTAACTTTAAATTTTCTAAATGCTAATGAGAAAGGAATGACAGCCTCAGTGAGACATTGGATAATAGAAAAAACTACTGAATCAAATCAGCCTGTATACTTTAAAGATGATCCAGCCTCATAGACTACTCTAGCCAGAACTTGAGACAAGCCCTGCACTTTCCCATCACACAGAGACTGAACAACAAATGATACAGCTAGCTCTTCCAGGACTTGACAATTATCCCAATTTTTTTTCAGGGTCCCCTAAAGATACTGTCACTCCAGACAGCAGGAAGTAATTTTAAGAACATGACGTTCATATTCCCAAGAGGTGGGGTGGGTGGTTTTTAGTCATTTAGTGGGTTATGAATATCTGTCATCATTTAGGGGGCATAGTTACAAGTTGTTATTGGTAATGTCCAAGAAAAAGCTGAACAAATGAGATTAGATTCAGGGACCTTGTTCTAAAAAGAAAAGAAAAAGGGATGATATAGACATAGGATGAAATGGTAGATTATTAAATCTACTTTTAGACCAAAAAAGGAATTCCTAGTTTTAAATATTTTACATTGGCTTGGATTCATTTATATTGATACAAATTTGAAGTTATTTTTGTTATACTATATATATGTTATAGAAATGATAGCATAAAAAGGTAGATTATTGAATCTACCTTTAAACCAAAAAAGCAACTACTAGTTTTAAATATTTTACATTAATATAGATTTTTGTATATTGATACAAATTTAAGGTTATTTTTGTTAGAACATACTGTACATACATTTCTACTCTTGTTGAAGGTGTTGTACCTATACAGCTTATCTAACAATGTAATGTAAATTTCTAGTCCTTAAAGGTTATTATTACAAACTATTTAGGATAATAAAGAAATGCAAGTTAGTAGTTAGTCACCTTTTACAATCAAACTTGTTATGTTANGTATGTTAGGTATGTTTTTAAGGTCAAACAGAGATATATTTTAGATAGTCAGGTCATCTTCAAACACTTCAGAGATCTCCAGAATATGACACTTAAAATATTTTAATAACATAGTTTTTTTTTTAATTTTATGACAATGAGACATGTCTGCTCCTGACAGCACTAATCTACTTCAGAGAAAATAATGGACATCAAAGAACCTCCATATGGAGCTTACTTTCTTTGTGGCAAAAGTTAGCCACTGGGCAAGAAACTGCCCTTGCCTCAACTGCTGACAGTATGCTGTCCAAATTGGACAAGCAGGACAGAAAAGAAAGTGACTACAGAACTTTGCAAAGACAAGGTGGGACAGTCCTTCAAAAATTCCACTTCACNGAAAAGTCTGTCAGATAGTCTAGGCCTGTAGGCTGAAGATGGATGCCTCAGTGTTGCAGAGGAACCTTGGGTGGCATTCCAGGTAGCCAGCTGTTTCTGTCATTTCTTATGTTTGAAAGTTGTTTGCTCTACACTTCCTGTTTACTCAGGTAATATTATATTCTTCTCAAGTCTCTGATCTAGTTGAAAACTTTATAGTTTTAACAAATTCAGAAAAGACACAAAAGAGGTATAAAGTATATAAAGTTGAGAGACATCAAAAGATAGTTTTGGCTTGGTAATGCAAGTTAGGATGGAACATGAATTAGGTACAACACTTTGGACTCACCAAGGATAGGATAGATAATGGAGTATTTTTTCTGAATTTGTCAAATGCCAATGGACTGGACATTGTTAATGTAATTATTGCCTGTATATATTTGTATATAGTTATTGTATTTATTGTATATAGTTTTTCTATGTTAGTTAAAACTTTCACTTTTTGTTTAGACAAAAAATGGGAAATGTTGTGTAATATTTTGTTTGTGTTCTGACAAATAAAGCTTGCCTGGAGATCAGAGGGTGGAACTAGCCACTAGCTAACCATAGAGGCCAGGCAGTGGTGGCTCACATCTTTAATCCCAGCACTTGGGAGGCTCACGCCTTCGATCCTAGCACAATCAGGAGGCTGAGACAGGAATATTAGGTGGGTGGAGACTGGATCTTAGCCCCATTTGGTCTGAGGATTCATAGAGGTAACAAGTCTCTAGTGGCTGCTACTCTGCTTCTCTGATCTTTCAGGCCATTACCCCAATATCTGACTCCTGGATTTAGTTGATAAGACTAATAAGGATCATGCTTCCTACGGTCTTTTCTTAGGTTTGGACTCTCCTTGATGCCACAGTCCATCTGTGGCTTTATACAATGTCTACCTGATTCATTAGAGTCCCTTAGCATACCCATCATAGTTGTCTCAAGACTGATAATTGCAGCATCCTTGTTATGCCTGGCTCTGATGCTTGTTCTCACTCCTCCAATTATGCTTTACCATGCTTTGCAATTTTCCATCTTCAGAGATATTTTAAAAGGGTAAAAGGGAACACCATAAGTTGGCTTTTACAAATAAGGTGGTTAAGGTAGGCGTGTGGTGAATGTTCTGAAGCCCTCTGAGGAGATTTGGTGTTCACTGAGTCTAGACCTCTGTGCTGAGCTCCACAGGTGCCTCCTAGCTCTCTCCCACTTACGTGGTGCAGGCACAGGGTGAGGAGAGATGACTGAAGCCAGGTGTCTGCTTCCCCTGGCCAGATTGACTACTTTATCCCAAGGAGGAGTTTTGTTAAGGACAAATCCTCTGGCAGAAGAGGACTCCTTTCCCCTTCTTATTAGTTACTTTTCTCACCACCACAGCAAATACCAGGCAAAGAGTAACTTAAAAAACAAAGAGATTGAGAGGAAACATTCTGGCCAGGAANCAAGGCAGCAGGAGAGTGAGCAGCTGCTCACACTGTATCTTCAGTCAGGAAGTAGAGCTCAACCGATGCTGGAGCTCACCTTAATTTCACTCTTTTTCCCTCTTTTGTTCAGTTAGTGTCTTAGTTAGGGTTTTTATTGCTGTGAAGAGACACCATGACCACGGCAACTCTTATAAAGGAAAGCATTTAATTGGGGTGGCTTGCTTACAGTTTCAGAGGTTCAGTGCATTATCATCATGGTGGGAGCATGGTGGCATGCAGGCAGATGTGGTGCTAAAGCTGAGAGTCCTTACATCTTGACTCAGAGGTAACAGAAAGTCGACTGAATCACTGNTGGTATCCTGAATGTAGGAAACCGCCACAGTGACACACTTCCTCCAACAAGGCCATACCTACTCCAACAAAGCCACACCTCCTAATAGTGCCACTTCCTATGAGATTATGGGGGCCAATTACATTCAAACTACTAGTTGGGGATCCGAGCCTACAGTATGGTGTTGCTTACATTCAGAGTGAGTCTTCCATCTTCAGTTAAATCTCCCAGGAAACACCCTTCTATACATACCCAGAGATAAGTCTTCACAGTGGTTCTAAATCCAGTCAATTAATGAAGACTACTTGCCTGTCTGTCAAAAACAGAGAAGGGTTTTCTCCTGGTACTTGCTCTGAGAAGCTGGCCAGTCCCTTTATTGATCAGCCTCACCATGACCATATTCTCCCTATGCTCTAACTCTCAAGGGTGCCAGTGACCTTCCAGCACCCTTCAGTTCCAGGCTGATTTGTTCATACCTAGGCCAGTTTCTATGGAGGCTCCTTCCTGTGTGTGAGTTTGCCATGTTGAACATGATTGCCTCTTTTGCCTGGCAGTCTCTCCAGCCTTGGGGGTGGCAATAAGCCCAGTATCCATCATTCTCTTACAGACCTAAGAAGAGGTCTTGATTTTTCAGATTTTAGTCCAAAATGTTATTTAGAACATAATGAGGACTTCCAGGCTCCTTATATGTAGAATGAAAACTAGGAAGTCCACAAATGGATAAAATTTAACTTTTAAGAAAAACTAAGGGAATTAATAATGACAAAGATCATAAATGAGACATAAAGATCCTCACAGGTAATTTTTTCTTGTTAACTGGCAAGAAAAACTGGTAAAGAAAAGATCTTCATCACAGATGCTGGCCAAATGCAAAAGAAAAAAATTGAAAAATGAACAAAGCATAATGAATTTGAAAATGCAATACTCTGAGCTTACAGTCTCAATTGTAAATCCAATAAACTCCAAATGAATGAGTTGTTAAATCGGCTGGGAGAGCTAATCAGGGGTTTCCCCCAGTAGTCCTTTTACNTTGTGTGGGATTTTTCATTTGGGATTACTGTGGCATTTTATTAAAAGATGACTGATTGGGTTATTACACCATAGGCCAAATCNTACTGCATTTTGTTTGGAATGCGGAACTTGGGAGAATTATAAGGATCTTTTGAAATCAAATATGACATGGAAAAGAAGAGGTCAGAAAGAAAAACTTTAAACCTCAAAGGAGCAGAAAAAAAGTTGAGCACCTGAGTGAACTGCTAGAGTTGAGGAATAAAGTTAGTGCTCAGTCTAACTCCTGGATGAACATGGTGGAATTACACTAAACTCTGCTGAGTCTAACTCCTGGATGAACTTGGTGGAATCACACTAAACTCTGCTGAGTCTAACTCCTGGATGAACTTGGTGGAATCACACTAAACTGCTGAGTCTAACTCCTGGATGAACTTGGTGGAATCACACTAAACTTCAGGAGCCCTGGCTCTATAGCAGTGAACAGAGAGACTATTTACCTCCTAGAGCTCTGACATTACATGGGTTAAGTGAGTGGATAGTTTCTCTGGTTAAGACAGCTTCTTCTGAAGCTGTTCTCACTCCATCCTCTTGGTCCTAGCCATGAGCTGTAGAATCAGGTATGGTCTATGCCTTTTCTCGTGATGACTGAAATTCAAGAGACATAGCTGTGTGCCACTGGCAACAGCATCTATCACCACTTCACCTGTGCACCACTGGCAACAGCATTTACTCACTACCTCACCTGTGCACAACTGGTAACAGTGTTCACTCACCATTGCTGACTTTTGGCCATTTATTTTTACTCTGGCATATTTTACCACACAATTGCCTTGANGTCATGTTTATGTCCTAAAACAATTAGCCCAAGAAGTATATTATTTTTTTACTCATCACGTTTTTATTATTTAATAATTTACACAATGTATTTTGATCATATTGAACCCCTCTCCCACATCAACCAGACCCATGACCCAAGCAGCCACCCCGTTTTGTGTCCTCACTTTTTTTTTATAACCCATCAAGTACAGTTGGTGTTGTCTATATCCTCTTAAATATGTGGCCTTTCACTGACACATAATTAACTCATCAGGGGTTGCACCCTTAAAGAAAACTGACTGCCTAAACTCATGTTTAAGTCAGGATGCAGCCAGGTGAATGTGCCTGATGATCCCCCTCCAGGTACATTCTTAGTCCCCAGATTTAGCCTGGGTCCCACATCCAGTGCACTGGCCTAGTATAATCCTGCCCATTTGCTGCCTCTAGGCTTTAGCCAGGAAACACAGCCTGTGCACCAGCCCAGGCCCTACTCCAGCCACCCTGTTTCCATCATTCCCATGCCATATCCAACTTCCAGGCCCATTCCAGCCCCACATATCTTGTGTNAGCCTGATGAGTCCACCAGACTCTTCCCCTCNGTATGCCCTCCCCAGTCCCCAGATCTTGCCATGGTCTCCTATCCAGTGTCTGGTCAACCTTGCCCCCAGGTCTGGATTAAGTGCACCTTCTTTGTGGCAGCACAGCTCACTCTGTCCACCTGAATTCATCCTACCCGTGCCATATCCAACTTTTAGGACCAACCCAGTCCACATATCCTGTGCTGGATCCCAAACTGCTGTGTCCAGATCAGTCCAGACCTGCCACTGTACACTGAATTTAGGCAATTCATAATTCAAAAACCAAATTCAACAANGANATAAAAGTATTGAAGAGAACTAAAACTGAAGTAAAAATAGAATTGAAAAACTCTATAAACTACCTAGAAAACTCAAGAGAAATCCTTGCAAGTACAGTGTATAAAGTAGTAGANAGAATTTTAGGACTCAAATACAAGAAAGAGGAATTAGATGGCAAAAGTAAAGACTATGAAAAGTACTTTTCGAAGGATAGGAAAGGAATACACAAGAACTGTGGGACATCATAAAAAACCCAAATATTCAAATTATAGGCATAAATGAGGGAGAAGAGCCCCAGATTAATGTCGTAGACCAGATCTTCAGCAAGACCATAGAAGAAACCTTCCCCACTAAGGAAAGATGACACAAGAAGCACACAGAACAACTAGACAAGATCAGAAAAGAAACTCCCCTCAGCATACCATAGTTAAACCACTAAATACAGAGAGCAAAGAGAGTACTGAACACTGCAAGAAACAAGCAAAGAAACAAAGAACAGGTCACATATAAAGAAAAACACACAGAATAACCACTGATTTCTCAGCAGAAACCTTGAAAGCCAGGAGGGCCTAAGTTTCAAATCCTAAAAGACCCAGGGAAACTATTTACCATAGTTGAAGGAGAAAGAAAAACTTCCATGATCCAAACAAGCAAAGCATTATATGCAGCAGATCAACCCTGAAAAGACCACAGGAAGCAAAACCTCTGACCTAAGAGAGGAATAAGAANAACCAAGAAACTGTAAAGAGGAAACAGTGAAGCTGCAATTACTGAAGCACAAAGTACAACTAAGAACACAAACAGTAACAAGGAAGAAAAGAAAAAAAGAACAACAGCACAAGATGACTGCAGTCAATGCACACCTATCACTAATACCTTTAAATATTAATGGCCTTGATTCTCCAATAAAAGCCCCCGGGTGGTGGTGGCGCACACCTTTAATCCCAGCACTCAGGAGGCAGAGGCAGGCGGATCTCTGTGAGTTCGAGGCCAGCCTGGGCTACCAAGTGAGCAGATCAAAACAATCAACCTTTCTATTGTCTATAAGAAATTCGAATTAAAGACAGACTGGTGCCTTTCTTTACAGTAAAAGGATGGGGGAAAGTGCTCTGATCAAATGGGACCAGGACTCAAGCAGGTGTCGCTATCCTAATAACTGACAAAATAAAAAAATATTTCTGGGTCATTCTAACCCAGAAAACAACCAAGAAGAAATTACAATCCTAAACATATATATACACTCAATTTCATAAAAAAAAAAATCTTACTGATGGAATTAAAGATTGTGAAGGCCCACAAAGATTTCCTAGTGAGATCAGAGCTTGCTTTACCCAGCAGAGCTGCATTAGAGGATTGCTTGACCACGTGCATGGTTACCAGGTGATTGGAAGGGTCTGCATTTGGATATGCGGTGCGCTTTGATCTAGCAAGGGGCGGTCTTTGCTCCACCCCTTGGCATTCCTTTAAAAGTCCTTTAGAAATGACAGAAGGGACCGGTGGATGAGGATCCAGGCCCTCCCAAGGCTATCCTGTGTTTCTATCTGTCTTTCTCTCCTCTGTACTTCTATCTAAATCTCTTATCCTTCACTCCTCAAGAGTACCCTGGGGAAAAAGGTGGTGGTAGGTCCCCCACAATCAAGTCTTATGTTGAGGTCCCTGAATGCACTTGCAGTTGGGTTTTGTGCAGCGTGAGAGGTAAGGGTCTAGTTTCATTCTTCTACATGTAGCTGTCCAGTTTGACCATCAACACTGATGGAAGATCTCCTTTTCTTCAGTGTGTATTGTTGGCCTCTTTGTCATAATCAGTTGGCTGTAGGAGTATGGGCTAATATGTGGGTCCTAGATTCTATTCTATTGATTAATGAGTCTGTTTTTATGCCTGTACCATGCTGTTTTCATTACTATATCTCTGTGTTATAACTTGAAATCTGGGATGGTGATACCTCCAGCAGTTTTGTTCATTGTTCATTTATTTTTGACTATCCTGAGTCCTTTGTATTTCCATATGAAATTGAAGGGTTTTTTTTTCAATTTGTGTGAGGAATTGGGATAGAATTTTGATGGTGATTTAATTGAATCAGTAAATTGTTTTTGGTAGGATGATCACTTTCACAATATTAATCCTGTAATCATATACATGGGGACTTTCCATCTTCTGATATGTCCTTCGTGTATGTGTGTATGTGTGTGTGTGTGTGTGTGTGTGTGTGTGTGTGTGTGTGTGTATCTTAAAGTTTCTAGTGTACAAGTTTTTCACTTCCTTGGTTATGTTTATTCCAAGATATTTTTAAGGATATTTGAATCACCATTATTTTCCTGATTTCTTGGTATGTTTGTTATTTGTATTTAGGAAAGCTACTGATTTTTTTGTGTGTGAAATTTTTTATCTTGCTACTATGCTAATGTGTTTACCAGCTGCAGGGGATTTCTTGTGGAGTCTTTAGGATCTTTAATGTATAGAATCACATAAGCTGTGAATAGGATACTTGTAGGAGAATGTTTTGTCCGGGTTTCACCAGGCCCCACATGATCCTGCAGCTGCTCCGACCCAAGTAAATACACAGAGGCTTAAATCAATTACAAACTGGATGGACCTATACGACTCAGGCTTCCCATTAGCTAGCTCTTACATCTTAAATGAACCCGTTTCTATAAATCTGTCTTTGCCATGTGGCTCGTGGCTTACAGGTACCTTTACATCTTCTTCTCCTGGTGGCGGCTAGCAGCATCTCCCCATTCTGCTTTCTTCTTCTTCTCTCTCTAGTTAGAATGTCTTGCCTATACGTCCTGCCTGGATACTGGCCAATCAGCATTTTATTTATCAAC
>LZPO01044759.1:35219-48629 GCA_001675575.1 Neotoma lepida
TAAGCTTTCAAAACATTTTAAATGCCATATTCTGTAGGTCTCTGAAGTTTTTGAAGATTACCTATCTATCTGAAATATATCTTTGTATACCTAAAAAACTTAACATGACTATAAGTTTGATTATCATAGAAGACTAATTAATTATTAATCTATATTTTTAAATTATCCATTACAATTTAAATGAGTTATATAAACATAATACCTTAAACAAGAGTAGAAATATACATACACTATAATAAAATTAACTTTAAATTTGTATCAATAAACTAAAATCCATAGCAATGTAAAACATTTCAAATCAGTTGTTCCTCTTTAAAAGTAGATTCAATAATCTATCCTTTCATCCTATCATATCTATATCCTACATTTCTATATCATTCCCCCTTTCTTCTTTTAGAAAGATTGACTATGACCAATAACAATTTGCAACCAACAGTCTAAACAAAGACAAACATCCATAGTCCATTTTTTGGNAATGTGGGCATAGTTTTCTAGGCTATTTCCTGTTGATAGGGNGCTCTGTATTCACTGGTAGCCTTATGAGGGTCTTGAGAAAATTCGAGGTAATGGTCAAGTCCTGGAAAGACTGGCTATAACCTTTGTTGATAGGTACCATCTGTTGAGGTTCAGGAGGTTTGGCTTGATCAAATCTGACCCATCTTAACCTGGAACAAATCCATAGCCTCTTGCTTTCTGTGGAAACAAAAGCAGAGCTTTCTTTTTAAAGCAACACATCCTTAGACATAAATTTTGAAATTGAGATACCTTTAAAATGTACATATTGATTTAACTTAGCAGCTTTTACAATAAAATGTCTCTCTGTAGTTAAAAATCCCAAAACCAACACAATCTAGATTCTCTGTGTAATATCCATCTTTACGTGGCTTATTATATTACTTTTACTGTCTCTTTAAAGACTTTATTTTTTAAAACTTTTTATTTTTTTATGTAACTGCATATATATTTCTTTTTTTAAGCCCACNTACATTTTTACATACATAGTAAACTGTTTAGAGGTTATTTTATCTGAATCTGTTTTATTGTGAATCTATTGCTTTAAACTGTAGCAGGTAGGANAGAAGCAGCAGCCTTGGCTGCTGACTCCATCCACCTCAGCTTTTCAATATGGTGATGATACATTTACTACCAGCTTTGGGATCCATGCATACCACCAACTCTCCAAAGCAAGGGGTCTATGTCTCTATCAACGAGCATGTAGCTCATAACCTTTTGTTTTCTGTCTGTACTAGCAAAAGCTAAATACACCATGTAGCACACNGTGCTTTTTGGAAACGCCATTGTGTATGGTGCAGGGGGAATCCGCCATGCTGCAGGTCAAGCCCGAATGCTGCGGCGTCTTGCGGCCCACATGAGACATGAAGCAGGAACCTGTTTTCGGCTCCATTTAAGAATCTCTTACTAAGTTCTCTCAGGTTTCAGGTGTAAACTTTTGCTCCACGTTGGGTGACATTTGTGGGAGAATGTTTTGTCTGGGTTTCGCTAGGCCCCACATGGTCCTGCAGCCGCTCTGACCCAAGTAAATATACAGAGGCTTAAATCAATTACAAACTGGGTGACCTATATGACTCAGGCTTCCCATTAGCTAGCTCTTACATCTTAAATGAACCCANTTCTATAAATCTGTACTTTGCCACGTGGCTCGTGGCTTACAGGTACCTTTACATCTTCTTCTCCTGGTGGCGGCTAGCAGCATCTCCCCATTCTGCTTTCTTCTTCTCTCTCTAGTTAGAATGTCTTGCCTATACTTCCTGCCTGGCTATTGGCCAATCAGCATTTTATTTATCAACCAATCAGAGCAACACACGTTTACAGCATACAGAACAACATCTTCATCAGATACTGTGCATTCTTCCTTTCTTATTTTTATCCCCTTTATCTCCTTCATTTGCCTTATTGGTCTAGCTAGGACTTTAAGTGCTACATTGAATAGGATAGAGGAAAGTGGACAGCCTCATTGTGTTCCTGATTTTAGTGGAACTGCTTTGAATTGTCTCTGTTTAGCATAATGTTAGCTATGCGATGTTGTATTTTGCCTTTTTATGCTGAGGTACATGCCCTGTAACCTCAGATTCTCTAGAATTTTGATCATGAAGTGATGTTGGGCTTCTGTCAAAGGCCTCTTCTGCATTTAATGAAATGATGATACACTTTCTGTCTTTAGTCTGTTATTCTGGGATATGTGGCCTTCNACTGGGGAGTTGTTGACTTACCAAGGGTGATCCTTACTCAGGATGATTCTTTTCTAATTCTATCTATTTGCTTGCAAGTTTCTTGATGTCATTGTTTTTAACAGCTGAGTAATACTCCATTGTGCAAATGTACCACATTTTCTTCATCAGTTCTTTTGTTGAAGGACATCTCAGTTGTTTCCAGTTTCTGGCTATTACAAATAAAGCTGCAATAAACATAATTNAGCAAGTGTCCTTGTGGTAGGACCTTTATGTTTATGCCAGAGAGTGGTATAGCTGGGTCTTCAGATAGATTGATTCCTAATTTTCTGAGAAATCACCATATTGATTTCCATAGTAGCTGTTCAAGTTTGNACTCCCACAGGCAATGGAGTGCTCCTTGCCCCACATTCTCGCCAGCATGAACTGTCACTTGTGTTATTGTGTGAGATGGGACCTCAAAGTAGTTTTGATCTGCACTTCCCTGATGGGTAAGGATGTTGAACATTTCTTTAAGNGTTTCTTTGCCATTTGGGATTTCTATATTGAAATTCTCTGTCTAGATCTATACCCCATCTTATAAATTAGAGANCTTTTTATTTAAATCTATTTTTTGTAGTTCTTTATATATTTTGGATATTAGTCCTCTATTGGATGTGGAGTTGGTAAATTTTTTCCCATTCTATAGGCTGCCACATTGCCTGAATGATGGTGCCTTTTGCCCTGCAGAAGCTCCTCAGTTTCATGAGGTCTTATTTATTTATTGTTGATCATTTTGCCTGTGCTAATGCTGTTCTGTTTAGAAACATTTCCTCTACCAGTGCATTCAAGCCTATTCCTCATTTCATTTTGTCTTCTGTTAGGTTCAGTGTATCTGGTTTCATGTTGAGGTTGGACTTGAGTTTTGTGCAGGGTGATAACTATGTCTCTATTTGCATTAGTCTGCATGCTGACATCTAGTTAGACAAACACCATTTGTTGAAGATGCTGTCTTTTTCCAGTGTGTATTTCTGGATTCTTTNTCAAAAATCAAGTGTCTATATGAGTGTGGACTTATATCTGGGTCTTTGTTTTGATTCCATTGATCAACCTGTCTGTTTTTATGCCAATATCATGCAGTTTGTATTACTATAGCTCTGTAGAAAGCTTGAAATCAGGGATGGTGATATCTCTGAAAGTTCTTTTAATTATATGTTGCTGGATCCTAAGGGATCCCTCTGGGGAGGTGGTGAGAAGGCACAGTGTCAATGGCACAGACATCAGGAGTTTGTTGAAGGCAAATAATGAACTTATTTATTCAATAACAGGGAAAAGGCCTTATATACCCTTCTCCCAGCACCCAGTCTGTGTGGATTCCCTCATTGGCTGGGCATGATCACGAACTCTGATCAGGAACTCTGAACTCTGCCTGTTGCTAGGCCCTCAGGCAGACTCCAGGTTGGCTCATAAGGAGTACATTATGTGCATGCCTTGGCAACTGGTCTGATCCAATTTCCTCGATCCTATGGGCCTGTCTTACTACAATTATAGAGTATTGTTTTCGCTATCCTGGGGTTTTTGTTTTTCCATGTGAAGTTGAGTATTGTCTTTTCAAAGACCGTAAAGAATTCTGTTAGAATTTTGGTGGGGATTGTGCTGAATCTACAGATTGCTTTTGGTAAGTGTAACAGGGTCCCAGACCTTAGTAGGCCCCCAGACCTTAACATAACTTATTCCATGATGGAAGTACAATTCAGGCTGTAAAACTCAGCACATAGACAGCACCATCTGCCAAAACTTAAATAAAGGCCTAATCCATCAAAGTCCATAGTGATGAGAAATTCTCAAAATGTACTAACCTTGCTTTTTAGCTTCTGTAGTTCTGTTTCTGGCTAATTGTTCTTGTTAACTGAAGTATGTCAACCAAGGACATGGTTTTTNTGTTTAAAAGCTCAGCCTAAGAAAGGCTTAATGCCACACTGGGATCCTGAATACCCAGTCGTATTAGCTGGCCAGCTAATAAAGGTGTTCTATTGGCTTAAAACCATGTCTAAGCAGTCTTCTCTGGTGAATACATCACAACAGTAAGATGGCAATTTTTACTATGCTAATCCTACCAATCCATGATCATGGGAGATCTTTCCTTCTTCCGATATCTTCTTCAATTTCTTTCTTAAAAGACTTGAAGTTTTTATCATATAAGTCTTTCACTTGCTTGATTAGAATTACCCCAAGATATTTTATTTTATTTTATTNTATTTGTGGCTACTGTTAAGGGTGTTGTTTTCCTGATTTCTTTCTCAGTCTGTTTGTTATGTGTATTTAAGAGGGCTATTGATTTTTAATTAATCTTGTATACAATCACTTCACTAAAGGTGTTTATCAGCTCTAGGAGTTTCCTGGTAGAATTTTTGGGGTAACTTATGTATACTATCATATCATCTGCAAATAATGATACTTTGACTTCTTCCTTTCCAATTTGTATCCATTTGCTCTTCTTCAGTTTTCTTATTGCTCTAGCCAGAACCTAAAGAACTATATTGAATAGATATGGGGAGAGTAGACAGCCTTGTCTTGTTCCCTGATTTTAGTGGAATTGCTTTGAGTTTCTCTCCATTTAATTTTATGTTGGCTATCAGCTTGCTGTAAATTACCCTTATTATTTTTAGGTATGTCTCTTGTATCCCTGATCTCTCTAAGACTTCTATCATGAAAGGGGTATTGGATTTTGTCAAAGGCTTTTTCCACATCTAATGAGATGATCTTGTGATTTTTTCTTTCAGTTTGTTTATATGGTGGATTCCTTTAACAGAATTTTGTATGTTGAACTATCCCTGCATCTCTGGGATGGAGCCTACTTGATCTTGGTGGATGATTTTTTGTTGTTGTTATTTGTTTGTTGTTGTTGTGTTTTTGAGGAAGGGTTTCACTGTGTGGCCCTGGTATCCTGGAACTCACTCAATAGACCAGGTTAGACTCGAACTGACGGAGATCTGCCTGCCTCTACCTTCTAAGTGCTGGGACTAAAGGCNTGTGCCACCCCACCCAACTACAGTGGATGATAGTTTGGATGTGTTCTCGCATTGGTTTGCAAGTATTTATTGAGTACTTTTGCATCTGTGTTCATGAGGGAAATCTATCTGAAATTCTCTTTCTTTGTTGAATCTTTGTGTAGTTTGGATATATGGGTAACTGTGGCCCAATAATATGAATTTGGTAGTGCTCCTCTGTTTCTATTTTGTGGAACAATTTGAAGAGTATTCATATGAGCTCTTCTTTGAAGATCTGGTAAAATTCTTCATTAAAACCCTCTGGCCCTGGTCTTTTTTTGGTTGGGAGACTTTTCATGACCGCTTCTATTTCATTAGGGGCTATAGGTCTATTTATATAGTTTATCTGATCTTGATTTAACTTTGGTAAGTGATATCTATAGAGAAATGTGTCCATTTTTTATAGTTTTTTTCCCAATTTTGTGGAGTACAGTTTTTTTTTTAAGCATGTCCTTATAATTCTTTGTATTTTCTCAGGGTCTGTTGTTATATCCTCCTTTTAATTTCTGATTTGGTATATTTGGATATTCTCTGTCTTTTAGTCAGTTTGGATAAAGGTTTGTCTATCTTGCTGGTTTTCTCAAAGAACCAACTCTCCGTTGAGAAGTCAGGTGTAATTCTAATAGGTCTGCCTTTATGTGTTACTTTGGTCTTTTTCTCTTGCAGCTTTTAATATTCTTTCTTTTTTTGTATGTTTAGTGTTTTGATTATGACGTGGCATGGGGACTTTCTTTTCTGGTCCAATCTATTTGGTGTTCTGTAAGCTTCTTATACCTTTATAGGCATGTCCTTCTTTAATTAGAAATTTTTTTCTATGATTTTTTGAAAATATTTTCTGGGCCTTTGAGCTGAGGATCTTCTTCTTCTATTCCTCTTATTCTTAGGTTTGGTTTTTTCATAGTGTCCCAGATTTCCTGGATGTTTTGTGNCAGGAATTATTTAGATTTAACATTTTCTTTGACCAATGTATTTAGTTATTCTGTCATATCTTCAATGCCTGTGATTCTCTCTTCCATCTTGTATTCTGTTAGTGATGCATCTGTAGTTCCTGTTTATCTACCTAGATTTTCCTTTCCCAGGATTCCCTCAGTTTGTGATTTATTTATGACTTCTATTTCCATTTTCAGGTCTTGAACAGCTTTATTCATTTCCTTCACCTGTTTGTTTCTTCTTNCCCTTCTTTGAGGAGTTTAATCTTTTCCCCCAATTGTTTGTTTGTGTTTTCCAGGATTTCGTTAAAGGATTTATTCACTTTCTCTTTAAGGATCTCTATCATCTTCATAAAGTTGGTTTTAAGGTCATTTTCTTGTGCTTCAGCTGTGTTGGAATGTTCAGGGCTTGCTTTAGTAGGATAGCTAGACTCTGGTGGCTTCAGCTGTGTTGGAATGTTCGGGGCTTGCTGTAGTAGGACAGCTAGACTCTGGTGGTGACATATTGCCTTGGCTGTTGTTGATTGTGATCCTTTTTGTTTTGTTTTGCTTTTTGTTTTTCAAGACAAGGTTTCTCTGTGTAACAGCCCTAGCCCTCCTGGAACTTGCCTCCTAGATCAGGCTGGCCTCAAACTCACACAGATCTGCCTGCCTCTGCCTCCCGAGTGCTGGGATTAAAGGCATGTGACACAACACCCAGCTATTGATTGTGTTCTTATGCTAGCATCTAGGCTTCTGGGTTTGGGGTGATTATAGGTCTGTGTGCTGATTTCTGAGTTTGTTGGATGGGTGTTTTGTTCCTTGGTTTCTGTTTCCTCTCTGGTCTTCTGGCCAGCGTGGCCTGTGGTTGAGCAGAGGGTCTCTACCTGAGTTGGGGGCTGGACTTCTGATGGCTGGGATGGCCTCTGGTTGAGCAGGGGNCCTCTTCCTGGGTTGGGGGTTGGAACAGCAATAAGAAGGGGTGGGGAGATTGGAGATAGTGTGTTGGGGGGCCCTGGGTGTACAGCCTTCCTGGAACTCTAGTTGCCTTCATGGCCTCTGGTTGAGCAGGGGGTCTCTGACTGAGTTGGGGGCTGGGACATGGCTACCAGGAGGGGAAGGGAAGCAGAGGATAATGTGGGCAGATACCCAGATAATGGGAGTTGGATCCTTTCTATCTTTTGGTTAATCTGGCTAAAGGTTTGTCAATTTTGTTAATTTTTTTTCAATAAATCAACTCTTCATTTTTCCAGTATTATTTAAAAATGCAGTGCATTCCTTGTATAAGAACTTCTAGAACAGATTTGCAAGCCCCTCAGAACTACAGAAAGCTTTTTTGCTAGCTTAATAGTTACTTGCCATTCCTAAAATGTTCTCATTCTCAACCACTGTTGGACTATTTTGTGAAATTATTCATATCTCTTATTCAATTCTTCCACCTCCCGCTCCAGGAGATCGCAGTCCCATGAAGCACACACAATGAGATAACCAACCACATGATTCACTGTAAGAAATCAGAAACTGGGCCTGTACAAAATGTGATGTAAGTGCTATCAACTCAAAAGTGGCTCTTCTCACATGTGATGTCATACCAATGTCACTAAGTCATGTTCTGGGAAATGCCCTGACTCCTTTTATATCCACTGTAGAAGGAGATACCATGAAACTGAGTTCTCCTAGAGATTACTACTAAAGCTNCCTTGAATCAAATCATCACCATTCAAATCCAGTAGTTAAATCAAGGGGACTGAAGTGCTGGCCAGGCTCTCAAATGAAAAAGGCATACTCTATGCCAATCTTTGCTAGAAGCCAGATGGAGGCGGGAGTCAGCATAGCAAGCTGCTGTACTTATATGGTGTTCTAAAACACTGATTGTGAGGGGCACGTGCTCTGGAAACCAGGTAAGTTCGAGATAAGGTCGCTGCTATAGCATGGAACTTCAGATCATGCTTTCTATCACCAGGATTTTCTTCTGGCAGAGAATGGTTCAACTGGAAGAGGGCCAGCAAAATGAGACAAGAAGGACAGGTGAGAGTTATCTGGACAAGCACATCAAAGTAGTATTAAAAATGGGATGTCCCTAGTACTAAACATCGATGCCAGATACATGTGCATTTTATGAAGCTGGGCTGGGGGNAAAAGGAGGCAAGAAGGCTAAGAACTGGGAAGACCCTTTGGGAGGATGTTAACATCAGGAGAAATCCAGTGCTTGAGGAAAAGCAACCCAAATCTTCATCAGAAAAATGTTGTTAGGATGTTGAAAATTAAAACAGATGCCTTTAAGCAAACACTCACACACCTCTTATTTCACATCATGTGCTAGGAGCTGGCAAGACTCTATCAGAGAAAGGGTGCAGCTCTAGGCCTGGATTACAGCCAAAGAATTCCAGACTACTTACTTCATCCTACAATAATCTGACAGCAGGAGTGATGCTCTTAAGAAAATATTGTTCAGTCTAACAGCTAGAAAAAAAGTCAGAGTCAGAAATGCAAGGCTCGACTAGGCCTGCAGGGAGTCAGGGGGCAGAAATACAAGGCTAGCAAGGCCTGCAGGGATGCAGAGGGCAGAAATGCAAGGCTCAGCCAGGCCTGCAGAGAAAGGGATGCTAATTCTGGGTATNGTGTGTTTCTATGCAAGTGTAGAATTTGGTGTCCTGGGAACCCAATAACTCAGGGAATTTGAATCAAGTGTCAACAAAGCAAAGTACAAAACCATAAAAAGTAAAGAGAAGAGATTTCATTGAACATGAATGCATAGAAACTGGATCAATGATCCAAGGGAAGACTCNTGGACAGCAGGAAGAGAAAGGCAAACAGTTAAGTCGAGAGGTCATATTTTAAAATGAACTGATACTTTGNAATTTCATCACACACCTTAATAAGAGCTCAGAAAACCTAGTGAGAGGTGACAGTGCCTGGTTTTAGTATAAGAGGAAAGGACACATTGAAGGGAAGGGTTG
Organism: Neotoma lepida; assembly: GCA_001675575.1. Taxonomy (NCBI): domain Eukaryota; kingdom Metazoa; phylum Chordata; class Mammalia; order Rodentia; family Cricetidae; genus Neotoma; species Neotoma lepida. The sequence goes on from LZPO01044759.1 coordinate 44,306, forward strand.
TCAGTGTCACTCCTTCCCCAGATTAAGCAGTGTGGTAATAGGTTCTTCCCACTTGGGAAAAGGAGAAGAAATTCAGTCCAAATCTTAAACTTCAAAGCTGTACCAGGCCCACCATGGTGAACCTATGGCAGAACAGAACNACCTACATCCAATGGACTCAGCTAGCTAGGTGGATGATTTACTCTTCCGATCTCAGCTGGCAGAATGAAGGCAAGGCTCTGTTCAGTGGGGAGCAGGGCACAAAAGCTAGCAAAAGCTAGCACAGGACTTTGCTTTGGAGCTCAGCATTGGGTGTTCTGTGTCAAGTTAAGGTACAAGGCAGAATCCAAACACCAATGCACCTGTCCCAGAGCTCACAGATGGACCTGACTTGGTATCCGGCAGGCATATGCCAGAAGGATGAACTTGAATTTTGATCTCTGTCATTGCCAATACTGGACTGGGCTCAGGGTGCCCACTGTGCAGACTGTATANGTTCTTGCAGCTACGAAACTAGGCTGCTACCCAGTCCTGGGTAACAAAGGGACTGCTTTCACCAATGCTATCTCAATCTTAGATAGCATAGCATAGAANTAGACTTCAATTGATGAGAGTAGGATGGGGTTTAGAAGAGGAATTTGCCTTGGATCTCAGTGCTATGGTAGCAAAACTAACCCAAGATAGATCCTAACAGTATTCATGTTCAAGCTAGTCCACAAATGAGTCCCCAGATACAACCCAAATACCAATAACCACATTGAGTCTATTAGACTCTTAATCTGACCAACATNATCTGTGGGCTGCTTGTAGTGGACTTGGCCAAAAAATCACNTCAATAATAGGCACCCTATAGNAGTATGGACATTGGTCCTTCTCAGTGCTGTGTACAACTAACTGGGCTTTGGATTCAAGTGTGACAAGTCTTACAGGATTGGTGGACAAGAGGGTAGATATAGAAAGACGTGGTTGGTTGCTCCATAGTGATTGTATCTGGAGCTGAGCTAGACAGAAAAATCACAGTTCCGATTACAGGTCTGTGACTGGGAAGGTACCTGAAAGTCTACTCCAGCTCAGGGAAAGGCTTGGGGGATAGATTTTCCATTTTAGTACATCCTTGGTTCATGCTGTATAACTCACCATAACAAACCTGGGCTTGGATCACCCTCTACTGCTAAAAGAGTAACAACACACCAAGCTTGAATTCACTGCAAATCTAGATGTGGGTCTCCATCTAGTGTTGCCATAGAAGCAATGACTACAGCCTGAGAGAAAATAAGATAAAGAACTTCTACAAAGATCAGCACAATGATGGATTAAGAAGGAAATAGTCCTGCCTGCCTTCCTGTGCCTCTGTACAAATCCATTTCAAGTAGAAAGCCCCAACTCCCCAAATCAATGAAATGACTTCTAATAACATACGACTATACCCATAGACCAGTGCCTCACTCAACACACATCAGAGAAGCTTCTTTTTGCACTAGATGAGAATTAACACAGAGACCAACAATTGAACAACTGCNGAGAGTTAGATACTTTGGAGCACTCAGTCTTAAATGAAATGTCTTCATCAAACTCCTCCCCTAAAGACTTAGGGAGCTATGCAAAGGAGGGGGAACTAAGAATGTAAGGTGATGGGTAACTCCAAGGAAGCAGTGTCTTCCAGACACAAAAGGACTGACGNCCATATGAACTCACAGAGCCTGTGGTGGCATNCACAAAACCTANACAGATTCAAGCCTGAGAGGGTCCCAGCATTGAGAGTGGGAAGTAGACACAGAGTTCCACCCCTAGCCAAGAAGTTATTTGCAACTGGTATCTGCTAGCAAACAAAAATCAGATTTTCCAAATGGAGTCTCACCGGGTATAACAACCACATTCCAGGGCAAGCCTCATACCTAGGAGTAATTGGTCAACACAAAATGAGCTCAATGGTATTTTTGTGGACTTTTTGTTTGATTTTGCTTTGTTTGGGCACTCTGTTTTCTTAATGGGCATTTGCTTGCTTATTTTGATTTTTGTTTTTATAAGGTTTTTTTTGGGGGGGCGATTATGTTGTTGTTTTGAGAGAGAGAACATGAGGTTGGGTGGGTAAAAGGTGGGAAAAATCTAGGAGGCATTGGGGAGACGGGAAACATGATCAGATTACAGTGTATGAAAAATTTGAAATAAATAATGTAATTCTCAGGTAAATGGATGGTGCTCGAAACAATTATTCTGAGTGAGGTAACCCAGACCCAGAAAGGCAAACATTACATGTTTTCTTTCATCTGTGGATTTTAGCTTTGAATATTCAAATATGTGTTTCAGTTGGGATACTCATAGNGTCANGAAACAAAGAATTACAGGAAGGGACTCTTAAAGGAGGAGAGATAAAAATGCACTGGTATAAAAGGTTTAAAATTACCTTGAATAACCTTGGAAACCAGGAAAGTAAAAGGGAACACAGGGTGGAAAAAGAGCTCTAAAGAGGTCATAGCAGGGCATATGTGATTGGAAGGGGGAAGTAGATAAAAATGGGTGGGAGACTTTAAGTGAGAGGGAGGTTAATACAGACTGAGTGGGAGGGAGGGCAAAATAACACTAAGGAGCCTGATAAGGCCATGTACTCATTATTTACTTAAAATTACATATAATACATATAAATCTACACACACACACACACACACACACGTACACACACACACACATATATTATAAAGAGATTGCTCCACTTGGCTTGATGATGCACCCCCAAAAGCCTTAAACTATCTGACAAAAACCCTAACACCAGGCATTAGATATTTCCTTTTGAGCTGTTGGCCAGGGAAATCTAAGAGACTCTCAAAACAATATAGGTTATTGCTGCTGTCCTTAGTTGCCTCCCACAAGTTGATGATAAGTCCCTATTGCTGAAGACATCTTTCACTTTGGATACAAACTGGATTTTACTTGAAAGACTCCTTCCTGAGGACTAGNTTTTATGGTACCAGAGGTNCTATGCAAGCTGCCCTCAAGATGTAGTGCCTATGAGCCACAACAATGACCACCATAGCAAGATAAGGATGCAACACTGGCACTCATACTCTGGATGTAACCAAAACCTACCAAATTGGACTCAAGACCCACTCAGCAGGAGGAAAATCATGCCTGGTATAGTAAACCTCACACATAGTGATACATGTGAGGTCATGGATCTTAGAGGAGAAACTACTACAACCACTTTCCAGAACGAGNATATTTCTTAACTGCATTCTACTTATCTTATATTACAGGTAAGTATAGCTTTCACCCCTCATCAAGGACATTTTCTTTGCAACAGACAGAAATTATTATAGAAAACTGCAACTGATTAAAATTCAGAGAACAAGAGATGGTGGTGCTCGGTCCTGTGAGAAGCTAGCCAAATCACCTTTTCTGATTGATGCTGAAGAACTGAAATGGGAAACCAGGGGACTCGAGGCAAGAGAACACAAGAGNACAAACTGTACACCAGGCTCATTTTTATTGTTAATTCTCCTTTGATAACAGAGTTACAAGATTACATTTAATCAAGAAAGCCTCATTCATAGGTCAACATGTTCAAGATTATGTTTCTTCAGAAAAGCATCTGAGGCACGAGGACATCATATGACCTAACTATTTTATGTCCTAGTTAGGGTTATCATTGCTGTGATGAAACACCATGGCCAAATTAACTTGTAGAGCAAAGGATTTATTTGACTTATGCTTCCAAACCACTGTTTATCATTGAGGGAAGTCAGGACAGGAACTCAAACAGGGCAGGAACCTGGAGGCAGCAGCTGATGCAGAGACCATGGAGGAGTGCTGCTTACTGCTTGCTCTCCATGACTTGCCTGCTTTCTTGTTAAACCCAAGACCATGAGCCCAGGGTCATAATGGACTGGGCCCTCCCCCATCAATCACTAAATAAGAAAATGCCTTACAGCCAGATCTTGTGGAAACATNTTCTCACTTGAGGTTCTCTCCTTTCAGATACCTCTGGCTTGTGTCAACTTGACACAAAACTAGCCAGCACACTCTCAAAATTGAGGAAGGTTACAGGCATTCCTATGTTCATTCCTTCCCATGTTTATTGGCATTCCAAATTCTCTTCTTGAGAGATATCCTCAGATGTTCCCATGTACACACCACAAATTCANTATATCCTCACACAGCCTTAATTCAAAGCCCAACACAGCCCCAACTGCTAACATCTACAACACAATAAGGCTCAGGGACATCATGGAAGAAAAGGCCAAACAGCTGTAAGAAACAGAAGACCAGGAAATCTTCTGTGAGATTTTATCTCATAGAAATGAAAGGGAAGCTTCACCCAGGGCATTTCAACAATAGCCAGCTAAACAAG
>LZPO01044760.1:35756-49966 GCA_001675575.1 Neotoma lepida
CAATGATATCAGGAAAATTTAAGGTAAATGGATGGAGCTAGAAAAAATTGTCCTGAATGAGATAACCCAAACCCAGAAAGACAAACATGGTATGTACTCATTCATAAGTGGTTATTAGCTGTAAAAGATAAACATGCTACCATCCACAGTCCCAGAGAGGCTAGTTAACAAGGAGGGCCCCAAGTGGAATAGGGACACATAGATTTNCCTGGGAAGGGGAAGTAGAAGAGATCTGCTGGGTAATCTGGGTGCAGGTGGAAATGGGAACATGAGGGATCAGGTTGGGATAGGGTTAGAGGGGGAAAGTAAAGAAAGAGATGTCTTAATGCGGGGTTGCATTTAGGGGTCAGGTAGAAAGCTGGTGCAAGAGAAACTCCCACAAATATATAAGGATGCCCTCATCTAAGACTCCTAGCAATAGTGGATAGGTAGCCTGAACTAGCCTGCTCTTGTAATCAGATTAGTGACTACCTTAATTGTCATCATAGAACTTTCATCCAGTATCTGATGGGAGCAAATGCAGAGATCTACAGCTAAGCACTGGNCTGAGCTCTGGGAATCCTGTTGAAGAGAGGAAGGAAGGATTGTACAAGTCATGGGGGTCAAGGTCATCACAAGGGAACCAACAGTGACAACTAACCTGGGCTCACAGGAGCTCACAGACATTGGAATAGATAAGAAGCCTGCATAGGACAGATCTAGACCCTCTACATATATGTGACAGTTGTATAGNTTGGTCTACTTGTGGGACTCCAAGCACTGGGAGCNGGGCTTGTTACCTGACACTTTGGCAGGCTTTTGGGAACCTATTCCTCAAGCTGGGTTGCCTGACCAAGCCTTTGTTCAAGGGAAGGAGTTTAGTCCTACCTCAACTTGATATGCCATGCTTTGTTGACATCAATGGGAGGCCTACCATTTTATGAACAGAAACAGAGGAGGAGTGGATTGACTGGGGTTTGGGGCACAGAGAAGTTAGGGAGAGGGAATTCGAGGATAGGAAAGTGGAGAAACTGTAGTTGAGATGTAAAATAAATAAGTGAATACATTTAATTAAAAAATTTTTAAAAAAAGTTGTCATGGTCATGGTGTCTCTTCACAGCAATTGAAACCCTAACTAAAACAATCTGCCAGGGCAGTGCCAATGTAGTTAGGAAATGTGGCACTAGGAAGAGAAAATAAATTTATCAGCAGAGCAAGAGTTCACAGCTCCAGTTTCATGGTGACTTTGATACACGGGCAGAGGTTGTGTGCATCAGCCTCCTCATGTGGCAGCAGAATGCCCGACTGATCATTCAGAAAGAAAGTCTTACCAAAGAGAGCTAGAGGCAGGCTGTTTCCCTCACATGAAAGATGATATCCCTGTTCTATTCCTTCAGTGTCCTGGTGAGCTGAAATCAACAAGGTAGTGGCACTCAGAAAGGTTAGGGACCACATACATCCTTATGTCTAACATGATGACTCNCTCTCCTTCCAACTTTGTGCTCAATTTTGTGGCAATTCAATCCCTCTATGCTTCTATCCATTCTGTGAAGGACAGATAGCAAGCCTTTGTTTTACAGTATCCTTATACCCGGGAAGGAAAATATCCATTGTGGGTATCAGGCAAAGCAATAGAAATGGCCAGATCAATATAACTGAACACTGTGAAGACCATCTCTTTCTGTAATACTATTATTTTTCTGTCCCAACTGTCTTTCTTCTTGACTGAATAGAATAGTTTCACATCAAAAATGCTATGAAGCAAATCCTATGGTTCACTAGACCAGAGGAAAGAAAAATGAGATTCCTATTGCTAAAACGTTTAAATAAATTTCATGATGAGGCATGCATTACCTAAAACACTATGATAATTATTACATGTAAATGTTACATTCATAACCAGACACTGAAATTCTTACAAGCAAGATTAGGTAATTGCTACCATTGCAAATGGATATAAATTGGTTACTGATTACATTTGAATAATGTAATATGCCCAGGGTCCTCAGCAAAGCCTTCCATCATACAATGCAACCAAAATACCTACCATTTTCTAGAATATGTGCAAAATCATCCTCTTCCTCAATTGTCCCTGAGATTATATATATATATATGTATATATATATACACACATATATATTACATTTATATATATAATACATGTATTTATGCATATACTTGTATCTTATATATATCCATATATACATATATGTCTTCCTATATACATAACACACACATACACAGACACACACATACACACACACATATATATATAGTATATGTATAAATAACTAGTGTATCTTTGGAAAATACTTCCTGTCCTTTCCCTTAAGTTTCATATTGTTTTAGTCAATTTAAAGAGATAAAACAAGTTTTAGCTCTTTGCTATAAAATATTAATCATCAGGACATGTTTTCATATTATAAAAATAAAAAAGGTTGACTTACAAATTTTTCTTTTTTTATTAAGGAATTTTTTAAAATTCATTTTATATACCAATCACAGATCCCTCTTATCCCTCCTCCCATGCCTTCCTCCCCCAACCTCCCATTCCCTCCTCCAACAAGGCAAGGTATCCCTTGGGGAGTCCGCAGAGCCTGGTACATTCAGTAGAGGCAGATCCATGCCCCTACCCCTGCATCAAGGCAAGGTGTCCCACCATAAGTAGTGGGCGCCAAAAAGCTAGCTCATGCACCAGGGATGGATCCTGATCCCACTGCCAGGGGGCCTCTTAAGCAGATCAAACTATACAATTGTCTATCTTATGCAGAGGGCCTAGTCTAGTCCTATGGAGACTCCACAGCTGTTGGTCCAACCCAACTAGTGGGAACTCATGAATTTTAGATTCACAAATTTTTTAAGACACTTCCCAGCTTATTTTTATATTACATTATACTCATTCTATGTGCATGTGTATGTGACTATGCATGTCTGAGTATGAGTATTCTTATACCATGGAACGTATGTGGAAGTCAGAGGAGAATCATCCCATTTCCAACACTTGGGTTTGCAGAATCAAACTCAGATCAGCAGCTTAGCAACAAGTGCCTTCATTGCTGAGCAATCTTGTGAGCCTACTAACTTTATTCAATATGGAAACATCCCACTTTCTGAAAAGTATGCTGTAAGCACAAATCTTTGTATAAATATTTCACCCTTAAAGAAAACTAGGTTTTGATATTCATGACTATAAGCTAATTATTAAACTCCTACCATATACTACCATAATTTTCAAATTGTCTATGTGTGTACTTCATTCATTTGGCATATTTTTATTGTTCTTATCCATAAGGAACAGAAGCAGAAAAGTGAAGCAACTTCTAGTTACTAGTCAATGGTGAGCCCTATTTCTCTCTACTAGTATTACTGAGTATAATCTGTTTTATTGCTGATTGTGATTTTAGTAAAGAAAGCACTAGAACTATTTTGTCACCACCTATTGAAAAGATAGCTTTTTAATTTTTCAGAATGTGTTATAACACATATAATTGTTTATGTTCTAACACAAAGTTTGAGTTACTAAGGCAAACACCAATCTTCCAAATAAGTGAAGAAAACATATCAGTTTTAAAAGTTCCTGCTCATTACCTAGTTTAGTTACATAGCAAGACAGAAATAGAATTAGAATCTTTTTATTGGATGTTGATAAATTCAGCAAATTGGACAATCCAGTTGACAACTGCCTTTTGTTACTGCACTGCCAAGGCACACACTGTCAAGGAAGCCACCAGGCCTGTATGATCTTAGTTTACTGACTCCAATATGAGAATCATGTTTATCAGGGCCAAAGTGTAGAATGAGCTTCAGTTAGCTCAAGGTTACATGTACAAAACACACACACACACCATTTTGGTGTTCAACTCTCTGGTTTCTTCAACCATTCTAAAAGAGAAATATATACAAAGTAAATAAACACATTATTTCACTAATATTCTAGGAAGAACTGCTTACAAGTGTGACCCAAGTCACACCTCTGACCCAAGTAATTGTTTTGTAGCATGGTTATTACAAATATATTTTTTTACCCAATGAAAGTATACCTTGCAATGCATCTGTCATTTTAAGTTCTAAACATAAGTACAAATCTAAGGATGACAAATAATGAAAAAGTGTAGTGACCTAAATTCAATTTCCTTTTCTTTACAGTCCAGCACCATTCCTATTGTCTTCCAATTTATTGTTTAAATGTGGGACTAGAGGGAATTAAAGACTTTGGATCCAATTGCTGCATCCTAAGAAGATGAACAATCTCAAGTTGTTAAGGACTCTATTAGTTACTTTCTGTTGTGATAAAACACCCTGACCAAGACAACTTATAAAAGAAAGTTTATTTGGGCTCGCAGTTCCAGAGGGAAAAGAATCTATCATGCTACATAAGCATGGCAGCAAGGGGTACACACGGCAGCTTGAATAGGAAGCTGTGAGCTCACATCCTCGTGAACTGGAAGTGGCATGAGGCTTTAAGCTCTCAAAGCCTGATTATAGTGCCATTCTTCCTCAAGAAAGTCCTAAGCTTCCTCAAACAGCACCATCAACTTGTATCAAGTGTTCAAATACTCATGTCTATGGGAGCCTTCTTACTCAAACCACAATAAGGCCTTAACCTGAGGCTGGAAACAAATGGTTAATCTATGAGTCACACATAAAACTGAGAGTTATCCAAATACATTGTCCATAAACAATATAGTATCTAAAATCTAAAATGTGATCACTTGAATCTTACACACATACACATACACACACACACACACAAAAAAAACCATAGCATCTCCTAAGAAAATTCACGGGGTAGGGCAATTTCTAGGCAATATTTGCTCTCACAGTTGTACCATTTCAATTAACACAAGGCTTACAGAAAGCAGATCAAATTTGATTTTATCACTGTTTTCAGATCTCTACAGTGTGCTTCCCTATTATTGTTACCTAGCTCAACTACCATCATATATTAAAGTCCTGAAAGAGTTAGGTGAATTTTGATAATGATATGTGCTGTCAGTTTGTAAATTTGTATAATAATACAGAAGGAATTTATTTTTAAATGGTACATCATGGAGGAATGAAAGAACTTATTCCAGGAACCATAGCAATGGTTCAGTATTGACAAAATTTCAAATACACTTGAGCAATTGAAGAAGTGCTTGCTAATGATGTCATGCCTGGCACAAGTGGCTTCAGGAAACTATAAAGCCAATGAAGGGGAATAGTAATGTGATGAAAACTTCAATCAAGCATTTAAGGATTACAGGGATTTCCTTTGNAACACATTTGCAAAGACAATTCAGATACATACTTTCTAGTTGAATGTATCAGCTCCATAGCCAGAAAACTGCAAGACACAGAGATTGACCACTTGTGTTGACAAAGTGTTAGAACTGCAGGCAGCTTCAGGAGGAACACGTGGGAGGATAATATACACGAAATGGAGCTGCACCCCAGATTCATTTACATGGGCTTTTAAGCAGCTGGAGACTGTCTGTACAAAGTCTTGTAGAGCCAGGCATATCATGACTGTAGGAGAAAGATTTTCACACTTACTCTACCATTTGAGTAATTCTGGCTTTTTAAGATTAGATTTCCCATGAAATTTGCTAACTGATAATTATTTTAATGTATTCTCAGTATATATCCTGTAATCTAAAAAGACTAACAGCTTAACTTATTGGGCACATTTGGGCAAACCCCACAGATTTCTTGAGTGTTATGTGGTAGTGATGACTTTTGAGGAAGATTCTCTGTTTTCCTTCTGTATAGATTTAAATATTATTGTTCCAAATTCTGTCATGTGCCCACTGGTGAGAAAATCCACAGATTTCTTCATTCATAAAAATATGGGACTCAACAATCTCAGATCTCTGTCCATATAATTTTGAAATCTATATTCTTCATAATGAAATTACTTATGAGGCAGTAATTAAAATCTCTTGACTGTCCTACTGTGAGGAAATCTGAGCTTCATTGCATACTGCCTATTTTTATTTAGCTCAAATAATATACTGACTTGCCAACATGAAGGTATAGAGCAAATGACTTTTGACAAAATATGATAATGATTCAGATTTGATTCTAGGATTATTTTAAATGGCACAGTTAGCTCTGCACACAGTAAAGTGTTTTCAAGATAAAAACTCTGGCCTAAACCCAAGTACTTGTCCATGAATGTAAATGAATCCGTGACCTTCAGAACATAATAGAATGTAGATTAGCAGTTGTTAAAATTCTGAGTGTGCTTAATACTTTTTCAATTGTGATTAAAAAAAAAAGACAATGTAAAAAGACAATTTATCTTTGCCAACATTACTAAAATAAGTAAGGTTTAGCTTAATAAGGCCCTAGAGATTCTGCTAAATGATGCTGCTTTTTTGTGTCTGTAAAGTGGGTCATGTTCCTTTAACAACAGTGCCTTAGGTTTTCCATCCTTGAATTTGTTGTGAATTACTACAGAATTCAGATCAGCACAAACAAGAATGTGTCTTTTCTCTGTTTCCTCTCCATTGTTAACTCAGTTCTTACAGCTAGAAGAAACTGTAATGAAAGTCATTTGTTCTCTGCTTTCTATTACTTTTCTCCCCAGTGGGCACATGATAGAATTTGGAATAATAACATTTAAATCTATACAGAAGGAAAACAGAGAATCTTCCTCAAAAGCCATCACTAGCACATAACACTCAAGTAGCTCATCATCCTGGCAAAAGACTATAAAATAACCTTTCAGCTTGATGTTTTGTTAATTTGGAGATGCAAAACACATACCATACCTCAAAGAAAATAGGAGACAACTAACTTAGACTCAAATATGATGAGCAAGACCTGGGAATATGGGTTTAGGTTGCTCACAATGATATGCTTCAAACTAGGAGTAGTTCTGGGAACAATCTACAGTCACAGAATCTAAGAAAAACATAAATCNGGACATTTTTCAAAGACATATATGAGACTATCTAGCAAATGGGGAAATCTTTGCCTCAGATGTGGTCTACTGATATTTTACAAAGGTCTTCTCTGATGGTAAACAGAAAGTTAGATATGATATAGAAGTGGACAATGAATGACCCATAACAGAATTAAAACTAGGTAAAGATATTTAGGCTCAAGATCTGCAACATTCCACATACACTAATCATGAAGTTTTTATCAGCTAATTTAATATTGCAGAATTTTCAACATAGGCATTTCTATACACAAAGTCACACACACACACACACACACACACACACACACACACTCACATCAGAAACCTTAGCTCATACTCATATATATACACACCAAGAGGCACACATACAAACACACACACACACACACACACACACACACACACACACACACACACACACACACACACAGGCAGGTACATGTACATACTCATGAGCAAACATACACACACAAAGAATGACACACAGACACATACACACACATACACAGACACACAGGATGGCTAAGTAGCTCCTACTTCCTCACATTCCCTTTTCACATATGAAATCATTTTCCAATGAAAATGAACAAAAATGAGACCTAAATACAAGGCTTTGTGGGCTATTCGGTAAATTTCAAATAGCTGGCCAAGCCTTATCCTGACTCAGTCAAAAACAATTTCTTCTAAAATAGTGTTTTGTTTAACATTTCTGAAGATAANTGGAGGCGACATGATTATAATCAAAATGCCTCCCAGACAAGCAAGGTCAGAGAATCAAATACATGAATACTCCCTTTCACACTGTGTGTTTTCTTTGTTGTATAATACAAACAATTTTTTTGCCNTTTTGAACTTTATTTAGCTTAAATAAATACGATTTCCCAGCTTATGGGCATTTAATGTCGTTCTAAAAATTGATAATTTTTTTTTAATTTAACATTGCTAACTTAGATGAGACAACCTGACAGCAATGTAAAAGAATGTAAGCTTATGGCTATGAGGTCATCTAGGCTGGCAAAAGTGCTTGCTTATATATTTAAGCAAAATTCCCTGCAAGTGGTTATTATTAGTCTATTTAGATAAGTGTGTACAAACTCTGAACTGCAATGTCTGAAGTTACGATTCCCCTCTTTTTTTCCCAAAAGCATCTATGCTATCTGAAAACATTCATAGCCACAAACATCAAAAAAGCTTTAAACATGACTTTAATATCCTATTCTCAGTATCTCATGTTTATCTATCATCCTCAATCTTCAATCCAATTCTAGTTNGGCCAAATTCACTTTTTGCTGGCTAGCTCCTTGGTGTTTGTTTAATTTCTGGAGAAAACAGAAGTGATGAAAACACTTATGTATCTCACATCACTGCTGCCAACCTCCTGTGCATCAAACTAACATGTTTTTGTCTCCTTGNATCACTGCTNTTCTGACAGACAATCTGAGTTCCTACATGCAGCTGGGAGANAACTTTGCTTTCTCACATGACCCCATGTAATCTTGACCATCCAAAGCCTTAGTTTCAGTTACTACNCACTCTTAGAATCATGAAATGCTTTTTTTTTCTCTTCTGATGCATTCCTATGAGTGAAAAATTATGAATTCGACACCTTTGCAACATAATATGAAAGAATCATTAGGTAGGTATGAAAAACACAAACTAACTGATCTATGATAACACCAATACAACAAAAGCTGTGGAAGTTTACAGCTAGAAACATGAACATCTAGGGTCAAGTTCTGGTATAATGCTGAAGGCTTTTATAAAATGTTATAAAAGATTCTAATGCAATTTCTCCCAACAACTAGAAAAAATAATTAATGCATTTTCTAGATGCACTCATTTCTTAATTACCCCTTACTCCCAGAAAGCACTTTCTTCACAATTGAATTCCACTTTTTCATTATGAAAATTTTATGTTAAAGCTGGATTGCGCCGGGCGGTGGTGGTGGTGGTGCACGCCTTTAATCCCAGCACTCGGGAGGCAGAGGCAGGCGGATCTCTGTGAGTTCGAGGCCAGCCTGGGCTACCGAGTGAGTTCCAGGAAAGGCGCCAAAGCTACACAGAGAAACCCTGGATTGCATGGTGTTCTAGTTTTGTTTCTGCTAATGTGATAAATACCTTGTCCAAAAGCAACTTTTGGGAAGAAAGAGTTTATTTGGTTTATAATTACATAAGTGAGAGAAGTCAAGGCAGGAACTTGAAGAAAGGACTACTTGCTAGGCCACATAGCATTACCTCTGACTAAGGAACTCAATTCACAGCCAAAGAAGTATGGCAGGAACCATGGAGGAAGTTGCTTGCTGAANAGTATGCAGGCTTATGACCAGCTAGCTTTCATACACAATTCTGGGTAACCTGTCTAGGAACTGGTACCACCAACAGCTCGGCCCTCCTGCATCAATTAACAACTAAGAAAATTCCCCNAAAAATATGCCCACAGGTCAACTTGTTCTAGACAATTCCTCAACTGATATTTTCTTTCCAGATAATATTAGGTTGGGTCAAGCCAAAAGTTAAAGCTAACTATGACATAAGGATTATAGTTACCCACCATTTTATGTCCAAACTTTTTGTACCATTATAATTAAGGTATACTTGCAAAGTAGCACACAGTTTCCCTTTTTAACNTATTCCGAACTTTTTGAATAAAAAATCTATATTGTAATGATTATTGTAACATTATTTACATCACCCTATGTATTGCTATTTCTTCACATAGAAGACTATGAATGATAATCTCCACAGTGTTCACTAAGACAATAAGAGAAGGATGTATAAAAACACAACATCACAGGGTATGACTTGAGTAAAAACAAATAAGAGAAAGCAAAACATGGGGAAAAGGAAAAAGAAATAAAAGTAAAAAAAAATGCTATCTTGATCACATCCTGAACAATGGAAGAATCTTTAATTTATTCCCACTACTGCTATTCCCACCCACTGGATATACTAGTGTGTGTATGTATGTGTGTGTGTGTGATTGCTCTGACATATTCTAAGTCTTTTTAATCTACAACATTTATTACACGTATATTTCAACACTCATTTGTGTTTGTGCACATATGGAGTCTTTTCTCTGCATTTTTTTTCCTTTGTGCTTCTACCCAATGTAACTTTTTTTTGCAAGAAGATGCCTCCAGCATTTCTTTCATTGTAAGTCTGCTACTGCCAAATTTTAAGGTTTTATTCACATGGAAATGCTCTTATCACAAAATTGTTTTGGAATAACATTGTGTGAGTAAAAGTGTTAAAGAATAGCAGTTATTTTATTTCATAACTCTGATTTATTTACTCCTTTAAATTTAGCTTTCATTTTCCTAATGAAAAGCCAGCAACTTCAATAATTTTTGACAAATTAAAAGGTATACTAGGGGTTAAGCAATCAAAATACAATGTATGCATGTATGGAATTCTCTAACAATAAACTAAAAAACATTGGCTTTAGTAATTAGCACCTGTCTCTTATACACATCTAGATGTGTATAAGAGACAGCACACACACACACACACACACAATTAGGAAAGTTTAGTTGTCAGAGTGCATGCCTTGTATGCAAGAGGTTCCAGGTTTCATCCTCAGTAATAAAAAGGAAAACAACAACAACGACATAATGCTTTGGATTGGAGCTTTAAGTTAATTGTGGAAGAACTTGTGTAGCATGCAAGATATGTTACTTGGTTCAATATTTAGAATGGTAAAATATAGACACAGTGTTGCCCACCAGTAATTCTAGTACTCCGGGTATGAAGGCAGGAGGACCAGAAATTCATTGCTATCCTATGGAGGAGCAGAAATTTCAATGTCANCCTAAANTGGAGGAGCAGAGATTCAAAGTCATCCTAAGATTCTGAATCAGAAGTTTAATGTCATCCTTGGCAACACAGTTAATTCAAGGTCAGCCTTGCCTGTAGGAGAGCCTGTCTATATAAATCAACAAATAAACATGTTTTAGATATTGGACTGTGATCTCAAGTTTTGTTTTTTTTTTAACCTGTGATCTTGTATGTTTTGCTTTGAAATACCTCCATGCAATTACTTTGTAGTGTACAACACTCTTGGATTTGTAGCTCAATGTCTTTCCTCAGTTTTTGTATATTTCAGCAATTTAAGTGTTGACTTTCTCCCTATATATCTCTATTCCTCTTCAGGGATTCTAAGGATTAAATATGCTTATTTATTCTTTTTATTTTATTTATTTTATTTAATAAATAAAAATGTTATAAATGATGGCTCATGTCTTATACTTTTTCCATATTTTCAATTGTTTTCTCTCTGTTTTACTCTATATATTGATGAAGAATTAACTTCCATTTTACTGTTTCTTTAGATTGGTCTGATTTGTTGTAAAAACAATTCATATGAATTATTCTAGTTATAACCTTCAATTCTAAAATATACATTTATTATTTATTGTTACTATTGTTTTTCTATGCTGGGGCTAAAGTATAGGAACCCACTGATGCTAAGCAAATACTCTACCATTGAGCTCCACATCCAGACCTCCTCATCTTTTCTTATTGTATTTTTCTGTCCTTGGCTAAAATTAAGGCCTAGGAACCATCTTAGAAGAGGAGTAGAAGAATTCTAAGATCCAGAGGACCAGGATGTTGTCCGTGAGATAGTATCTCCTATAAATAACAAGAAAGGTGTTCCCAGGAAATCTCAAAATATGATCATCTAAGCAAGACCTGAATAATAACAACATGAGTTTACATGCAGATTTTGTTGGGAGAAATATCAAAGCCTGCACTGAAAGACAAAGAGCTAAGACAGATGAAGGTCAATTGATTACAGAGAAAGGGAGAATCAGTCTTTTCCAGGTCAAGACCTGTGATAAGTTATAATATATTAAGAGATCAGTCCTAAAAATATACATAAGACCAACACTAAAGTGGCTCAGCGGGTTGTATTAATGAGAAATAGTAATAGTTACAGAAAATGAGGCAATAATTTGAGAGTGANTGTAGAAGACACACGACTTGGAGAATATAGAGTGAGGGTAGAAGTGTTGTAAATTCAGTACTCATATATGAAATTCTAATTTTTTTTAAATTACCATCTTATCATTTGATATCTGTGGCATATATATATATATAAAACAAGACAATGTTGTATTAATTTATAGCATTTTTCTGGTCCTATCTGATAATTTCAATGTCTATATCTTTGAAGAATTACTTTTTTGTTATTTTGATATTTACTTAAGCCAACTATTTTGCAGTGTTTATTAGATTTGATTCAGTATCATATACAATATANTAACTTCTGAGTATATAGAACATGTAAGATTTGCTTAAAGGAAGTGTGTGTTTTATAACCAGAGTACCATGGTATGGTACTATCTGGATCTATTACATTAAGAGACTGAGATGACATAAAACTGGGATTTCAGTTTCTGTGGAGTCTGGCCCCTCGTTTTAGCTATTCCAGAACCCAAGACACAAGTCTGAGTAGTGTGTAATTTTATTTTGCAAATATGGCTTTAACAACCTATGTCCATTCCTCATGATTCTGCCCATGCCTCATGGTGGTTTTATTAATCCGTCATGACAAATTCAGACATAATATTTCTGAGAATATACCAAAACAAACAAACAAACAAAAAAAACAAACAAAAAAAACCACTATAAATTTCTTCTGTTTCCATGAAGGATTTTAAAATTACATTTAATTTAGAGTGTGTGTATGTGTATATATGCGTGTGTACATTCACACCACATGCATATAAAGGTCAGATAATAATGTGGGGAGTCCTTTCTCACATCATCGGGGTTAGTGGCAAGTGCCTTTACCCAGTGAGCATTCCACATGATGTTGATGCTTGAAATCCATCCACCATGATGGGGGAAATCAGAGTAAGACAATTCAGAGATGATAAATGAAGACAATAGAAAAATTCCTGTATTGTGTTGAGGATGGCAGGTCTTTATAGACAGTATCCATGCTACAAAGATGNATTCAAGTGAACACTTCTCCAAATGACTGTAGACCTCAGCTGTCATTGCTACACAGAGCATTGCATTCTTATAGCAGAGACCTCAATGTTCATGGAACAGACATACTTCTCCCTTGCTGTGTGCTGTGACCTCACTGAGTCCACAAATTTCAGAATCTCTGTTATGAAATCANTTATTCCAAAACATGGCATTTGGAGCTCTTTGCATGCATCAGTGGTAACAGGTGTTTTCTAGGCACTCAGNTCATGAACTTCAGTTTCTANTCTCCTAGATCAGGGAAGCTGCCCAAGACTTTCTGTAGTTTCACATTGCCAAGCTAGTTGGTCTAATTTGGGAAATTCTAACTCTTGTGGATTGGTCCTCTTTTCTGAATNCAGTCCTTTAAAGATTTTACTCACTTGCAATGTTTTCTTGGGGCAGAGCTTCTAAGGTTTTTTCATTAATATTTTAGTTATTCTTGATTGAGAAAATTCATCTGACACATTTTACTTCTCCCATTTAGAAACGGATTTACCTCATCCTCTTTAAATTTTTAATTTAAATCACTGTAGATATGTAGTGATTTACATACACACATAATATATGTACTTAATTTCTAAGATTTATTTGGTTTAATTTTACTTATGTTTTTAATATCTTTTATTGCTAGCATTTTATGGCTTCTCATAATTCCAAGACATAGCACCAAAATTATTATTTTATTTTTATGTCTTATAACACCAATATCCATAGTTTTCATGAGTATGATTCTCCTGTGTATTTATATGTTCTGTGGTGCTGACTTGTGAAAGTTATTGATTCTCTTTGCCTTATGCATGTATTTCTTAAAATATATCTGTGGAAATTATTTAAGACCTTATATGAAGCTTCATACTGCCAGAAAATTCTTTTCTACCATTGAATACTTCACTGCCATCTTGGAAGATGGTAAATTATATTTTCCCTTTAGAATTTGTTTGTAGAGCTAGTATGGGCTTTGCTTGTCAACCTACACAGTACCAACTGAAANTTTATATGGAAACCTTCTATTTTGTTTTATTTTGCTTTTTTTTCTCCACTTACATTCAAATTGTCAAAGGCAAGATGTTCTCACTTCCTGCTGATTGACACTTGTATTTGGTCTTAGTGACTAACACACTCTTAGAGAAGTTTTCTATTTACTTCTCCTNTGAAAGCATAACCTAGATTTTAAGTCAGTTCCAGTCTGGGTTGTGCATTCTTCAATAATAGATACACTAGTGTTTGTCATGAACCCTAAAGGAAGAGGCATGTTGTGGCATGTAAATGGAAGCTGACTGCTTCCCTTCAATTCAGCATTTGGGAATTTTTTTATTTTCTAGATCACAACACACTCCCAGAGTGT
>LZPO01044760.1:62527-74558 GCA_001675575.1 Neotoma lepida
GGTATCAAGTCATCAGGTTTACTGGCAAGCACCTTAAGCAGCTGAGCCATCTTGCTGCCCAAATCCTTTTTCACTAGCTAGAGAACAATGACATAACTCCTAAGCCCTAAGTAGCTTCCAAAGTCAATGTCAACACATGTCTTTGCTGAAGAGAAGAAATGTTTTAATTTGCTATAATCTACATGTTTTTGTCCTCTCTTGATTGACTGGAGCCCTGGNTCGATTCTTATTTTAAGAAGAAACATGCATTAACTTCAGCCATAAAATTAAGAACTATAGTTTTCTTATAGCCCNAATCACTATCAATTATGTTTATATTTCTATTACTACAATGGCTTCGGTAAAAACACGGAGCAAACCATTCTCCTGTCTTTCTTCATTTGGAAGTAAATTGTAAAGAATTTCCTCTGTTTTGGTACTTGAATTCATAACCCACCTCCCCACCCCACCCCTGCCCATTTTCCTTCATAGAACAGGAGCTCATTCCAACTAACCCAAGATAAATAACCCCAAACAAGTCACTGAAATGTCTCAGTAGGGATTTTTAAACATCTAATGACTATCCTGTATAAGATACTTAAAGGTAAGGTAGTCAGAGTAAATTTGAATTATTCCAAAGTCAGCCCACAGAACAAGCCCTGGGCTCTTGGTGTGCTCTGTCTCAAGTGACAATTTCACACTGAACCTAGAAAGCATTCCCAGTCTGCTGGCTTTAGAGATAGAAGATCCTTNCCCNATTCCAGTTTGGGTCAAAAATACTGTGAAAATAGTTTAAGTGCTCAAGTCTTTTGATGCTGTTAGCAAATTTAAATCTTCCCCTTATTGGTGACTTCTGAAATTTAGACCAGTTTGCTTTAGTTGTTGTTTTTGTTTGTTTGTTTGTTTTTTCTACAGGATAACTGTTAACTGATAACTGTTCTTGGGACCAAGATAATGAATGTCTTAAGGATAGCTGTTAAAGGGCTTTAGTGCCTTTTGAGATTTCCAGCCAGGGGTCAAAATGTCTGTTACCTTGAAGGAATAGAACTCTGGCCTTGATATCTATCAACATGTAAAATTTGATTTTGAAAAATAGTTTTATTTTGTTATAGAACATAGCTACTTGTTTAGTTAATAATATATATATACATATATATAAATCCAATTTTCTCTTTTGAGCTGTAAATTAATTTGCCTGTGTTGCGTTTATCTTTCATTCCCCATGATTTTTTTTTTTAAATTTCCAGTGCTTGTCTGCCAACCCCTAATCTCCTCTAGGATAATAAAATAACCTGGCATCTATGATCCATGATACTTCATTCACAGTGGCTAGAAAGACAATAATCTAGAAATTAAACCTGCAAATATTTGGTGATATGTTGCCCTATCTGTTTATATTAGGAATCCTGTGCAATTTATTTTCTTAATAGTGTCTGAATGTGTTCAGCACTTACTATGTTCCAAGCTCTAGGAGTTTCCCAAACATTATCTCATTTGTTTCCTACTGCTTGTTCTGACATGTTAGAATGCATACCTTTTTGAAGATACATTTTATAACCTAACCTTACTTGCTTACATTCTTCAGAATTTTCCTTCCCTGCTTCTTTCTTCATTCATAGATAGATAGATAGATAGATAGATAGATAGATAGATAGATAGATATTCAAAACTGTAGAAGAAAATTTGTACGGTCCCACCCGGCTCCCATGGCCGCTTAGACCCAAGTAAACACACAGAGGCTTAGGTCATTTTTAAACTATGGCCATGGCAGGCTTCTTGCTAGCTAGCTCTTACATCTTAAATTAACCCATTTTATAAATCTATGTCACCACATGGCTTTACCTGTGTGCCATTACATGCTGTTCTCTAGATGACAGAATAGCATCTGCCCAGCTCTGCTTTCTTCCTCTCTCCCCCTCCTTTGAATGTCCTGCCTAACCTTATTCTGCCTCACCATTGGCCAAACAGCTTTATTTATCAACCAATCAGAGCAACACATTTTTAGAAAGACATTCCCATCACAAAACTATGTGCTTTATTCTTGGGAGACTCTTGTTATTTTAAAAGTTCTTTTCCAAGATGACAAAAAGCATTTATTAGCAGGCTGCATCAGTGGAGTATGTGGGATAAAAGACATAAGAACCTGAATGTGAAACCAGGCTGGATGACAGAATGCATTTATACACAGACTTTCCCAACAAATGAATCCACTCCACTCTCTGTCTGTCACCTATTGCATTAAAATTATTTCTTTTATTTTTTACATTATAATATAATTACATTATTCCCCCTGTCCTTTGCTTCCTCCAAACCCTCCCACATACCCCTCTTGGTTCTATTTCAAATACATGGCCTTTTTTCCTTTAATTNTTCTTAAATACATAAATGTATATGCAAATATATTCCTAAATACAAAAATACAGCCTGTTCAGTCTACATAATGTTACTTGTCTGTAAGTTTTCAGGGCTGACCAACTAGTACTATATAACCTCAGAGAAGAGCACACTTACTGCATTTAACACAATACATGTAGAATAAAATGATCCCTTGACCAGCAGCAGCCCTCTCTTCCTAAGAAAGATCATCCAGCAAATATCTCTAGAGGTTTGTCTGACTTGCACACTGCACCACAGTGCACCAAGATCCCAGGTTGTGCNTCAGATATTTAACAGGAAAGTTCTTGTCTCTTTGAAGTGTGAGCAGAGGAATTGTATTTTATCACCTTATACTTGAGCTTTCAGCTTTTTAGTCTATTGATAACAATTCTTAAAATGTGGTACAAGACATGAGAAAACCTGTTTACAGCATTAATTTTGAGGGTAGAAAATGAAGTATGAATTATAAAGTACTACAAAAANTAAAATGAAATATCTCCAGACTAAAATTAGTCTCTTAATTGTACAAGCATACAGGACTTGAAAGAGCCAGAACTGTTTCAAAGGCCAAGAAGATTAACCAGTGAACTCAGAGTGAATCCCACCATGTTTAGATTTTCTAAAACCAAAAGTTTTGATGTTGTAAAAAGCTAGATAATGGTATCTCTGTATGTGTGGAGGGGTTTTCTGTATGTATGCATTGGTGTCCATCCACCACTAGCCCTGGAAAGTGGTTAGTACAGCCACTTAGAGCAAGGCAATCTACAAGTCATCACAAAGGCACACTCACACAGCCTTCAGCTAATGTTGGGTATCTTGCCTTGGCCAAATTATATATCCCAGCCCCATACAACACTCTGATATTGAGAAGTGCTTCACAGTCTTGTTCCTACCCTAGTGAGCGGTCCCCACTAAGCCATTCAGAAAGTAACAGGTCACTCATCAATCCTGCCATCCAAGCTGAGAAACCTGTCTGAGCCAACCAGAGCAGTCCCACCCTAGTGGAGACTGAGGAAATTGAAAGATGCTCTAGATCTACAGGGGGTGCATGTTACTAAGAGCTGTTATTAAAGCTGTCTTATTAAGGGAGAGCCACTGCAAACTCCTGCTGCTCAGGTTAATGGAACATGCAGGGGTGGTGCCAACATTGATCACAGCTGAAGAAGATGTAGAAGAACTATGCTAAATCCAATGTAGCTAAACAACTGATGCACAGGGCTCAAAGACAGGAGACAGTCTTTGCTTATGAAGGCAAACATGAAATTAGTGCAGGCAGCTCCAATCTCCTGTGCAGAAATATTGGCACAGAGACACAAGCATTATGAGAAACCAAAGTGATGCAGTGCCTTCAAGAAATACTTTCCTGAAAAATAATTCAAAATGAAATTTTTAAGAAAACCAAAATTAGTAAAAACAATCCACACTCTGAGTGAAAAATTTAGCAAAGAAACTTTTCTAAAGACTCAAAAACCTCTTGTAACNGACAAAGTCAATAAAAATAAATAAAAACTACAATTGAACCCTCAATACAAGGATTTCTGAGACTGAAAACAGCTCCTTGAAATAACTTAGAAGAGAAAAGACAGAGAAGAGAGGAAGAGGAAGACAAAGAGGGGCAGAAGCCTATTAAAACTGTGGTCTGTCATTAAGTAAACAAGTTCAGAATTCAGGAATTTTAGAAGGGCAACAGAGGGAAGAACATATCAAAAATTATTTAACAGATTAATAGTTGAAAAGTTTCCAAATGTCGGAAGCAATTCAGATNTGTGGGTCCAGAAATTGCATGGACCCAAATAGTACTGTTAAGGCATATGATAGTTAAATTTTCAAAGACCTAAAACATAGAANTCTACCAACAGCAAGAGAAAAATACCATGTGTCACATGACACTTAAAAGCATACTTCAGCTGAAATCCTATATATAAAAAAGAAAGAAATACAAACAATAGATACAATATCCAAAAGAAAAAAGAAATAGAAGAAAAATGAAAACACCATTTAAAAATTATCTTTCAAGGGCTGGAGAGGTGGCTTTCAGTGGTAAAGAACATGGACTGATCTTCCAGAGGACCCAAGTTCTGTGCCCAGTACCCATATCAGGTAGTTCATAGTTGTCTGTAACACTAGATCCCTGGTATCTGGTACCCTTTTCTGGCCCGAGGGTACCTGCACACACATGCATTTATACACACACAGTCACACACACACATACATACATAAAAAATTATAAAATGATTATCCTTCAAAATTGAAGAAGAAATGAAGACAGTGTGAAAACAAAAAAAGCTCAGTTAATTCCTCATCTCCAGATCAGCCTCAAAGGATGTCAGTAAGGATGCCCACAGCTTGAAGTAGGCAGGATGATGGCTACCATCATGAACTCGTGTGAAGCATAAAAAAAGAAAAGAAGACATTACCAGTAGGGTAGACACATTAAAAGAGTCTCGGATATTCTGAATGTACAAAATCACCAGGTCACACAAATGAATGAGGAAGAGAAAGAGAATGTGGCTAAATTTATTCATAAGTATTTTAGCATTGTTGGTATTTTGAATGTGCTGCTTCTTTTTTCTTTTAAGTTCACTATTGGTGTAGAAAAATGTTGCTGGATTTTATGTATCTATTTTGAAACTTGACTGAATTTGATTATTACTTTCAAAAGATTTTGAGCTACTAAGTGAAACTAAAGAGGATAAAACAGAATGGAAAAATATCTCATGTTTGTAGACTGCAAAAATTAGCATGGTTAAAATGTTCATATTACTCAAGGCNACACATGGAGTCAAAGAAAAATAAAAATACCAGTGGTATTTGTCACAGACATTCATTAAAAATCTATAAATTCATATAGGAAGACAAAAACAACAANTCCTCAAATAACTTTGATTTTTAAAAATAAAGAAAACTGGAGTGATTATAACACCTGATAGCAAAATATCCCACAGCTGTTGTCATCAAAGTTTACTATGCTCATATAAAAACTGACTGCTAAAAGACAAAATTCAAAAATAAATAGATATTGGTAGTCTGCTTTCAACAAATATACAAAGACATACACAGAAGTAAGGAAAGACTCATCAACTAACTGGTGCTGAGGAAGCCAAATACCCATAAGTATACACAGCTTAAAATGAATCAATTGATGACTTGAATTCAATCCTGGCATCCACATGGTGGAAACAAAGAATGGGCTTCTACAAGTTATTCTCTAACATGTATACATTTGCATGAGCACAAACATGAGTAATAATGTAAAAAATAAATGTTATAAAATACAACTATTAACAGAGTTTTAAAACAGAGGTTCTATCCAGCCTGGTCTACAGAGTAAGTTCCAAGACAGCCAGGGTTACACAGACAAACCCTCTCTTGGAAAAAAAAAAACAACAAACAAATAAACAACAAAAAACAAAAATAATAACAAAACAAACAAAAAACACAGGTAATTGAAATGAATGACCCAAAGAACTCACTTCAAATATCTTGACTCACAAAGATTTCCAAAGTTAGCCTGGCTAAAAACAAACTGGGGAACATACCTCTCTGATTTACTTAAATGGCATGAAAGAGTATAGTATTTCAGAATAATGTACAGTTCATTAAAATACTACAAATCATGCCTTAAAATTCAATTCTCTCNCTCAATAGTTTTCATGAATGTGCTTAATGCTCTAAACCTGAATAGTTAATAAACGTCTTCTGGAAATAACTCAATACATAATAACTATTCAGATTATGCTTTTACAGGAATAGCCAGTAATAAAATGACTTGCTGTTAATGTNCAAATGTGAGATTCCTTTTCCTGTTACAGAATCCTATGACAGAAATAGTGAAGAGCAATTCCATTTTGAGAAGTTGATATATATTTATATCATACAGTTTCTAGTCTTAACCTATTCCTGACAGAGAATCTCAATTATTTGAAAAGTCAACAGGCTCTCAATGAGTTAGAATTGGAGGCATGTATTATATGACGGTCTTCAAACGATAATGACAGGAAAGGGGAGAGAGTTCTCCTCTGGGAAAAGACAAAATATCAGAAATTCATTTAAATCCATCAATTGATATAACTCTAAGCATGAACATAAAACAAAGCAGAGGCAGAGAGAGAGAAAGAGAGAGAGAGAGAGAGAGAGAGAGAGAGAGAGAGAGAGAGAGAATGTTAGTGTGTCTTGCTATAAGGATCTCCCACAGCACATTTGTTGTGATGGCCCACGAAGCATGNTCCTCAACCATGGAAGCTGATGGAATAGTTGGTAAAATCTGAACCACTCTACTGCATAAACTATAGGATAAGCAGAATATGCTTACTTTATACTTAAAATCAGTACAGCCATGGACTCTAGACAAAGTTAATTCCAAGTTGTGGAGAATTTTTTTTTTAAAGAAATCTGACCCTTGCTAGTTTTTTCAGGGTTTTTCTCCCAGACTACTTATTTAGATTTCTTCTTGAAGATAAGAAAAAAGAGAGAGAGAGAGAGCTGAAGTCTCAGCTCTTTCCTTCATGTCTGAAAACTTCTATGGATCATTATGATGGAAGAGCAGCCATTGTAATCTTCATGAGGAGCTGAGGCCCCAAACAGGAGCTGCGACATTCACCCCTGACCAGTCTCAGTTTTGGAGCTGACCCACATTCACATGAGCTAATCTTACTTCCAGAAAGATTTTCACAAATACAATAGAAAATTGTTTTCAACTTTGAATCCTGGTAGTTTCACTTACCCATTATTTTCAAAGCTTCATGTGAACAAGTAGAGAATCTATAGAGTTCAAAGGAGCATGTCAGTCAAATTAAGACCCCCAAAGATGAAGACTGGCGGGAAGAAAGGAAAGAAGACAAATAATTTGGTTCCTTCTCATTTCCTAGCCTTTCTATACCTTCATACAAAATAACCACCATAAAAGGGTTATCTTGATGGAATAATATCATTTAGCGGCACACAATTNAAAAACCCTTCATATAACCTGGGTGCCACACAATGGTAAATGGTAGACTCCAGGTCATGCATGACTCTGTAGCTAAGACATGGTAGTAGCTGTCCCAGCTTCATCCTGTTGTTGTGATAAAACACTTTGGCCAAAAGCAACTTTTGATAAGAAAGGGCTCATCTGGCTTACACTTCCAGGTCACACTCCATCAGTGAGAGCAGGAACTCAGCTTTAGCAGAAACTGTGGAGGAATG
The DNA here is from genome assembly GCA_001675575.1 of Neotoma lepida. NCBI lineage: Eukaryota > Metazoa > Chordata > Mammalia > Rodentia > Cricetidae > Neotoma > Neotoma lepida. The sequence continues at coordinate 70,067 of LZPO01044760.1, forward strand.
CTGCTGGCTGGCTGTCTGGACCACTGGTAAATGCTCAGATGGCTTTCTATATGCAGTCCAGAAGCACCTGCCTCAAAAATGGCACAGCCCACAGTGGGGTGGATCTTCCTACAGCAATTAAGAAAATCAACAGTCCTTCACAGACTTGTCCACAAGACAACCTGATACAGACAATTACTCAGTTGTAACTGACTCTTTGCAGGTGATTCAAGGCTTTATCTAATTGACAGTGAAGGCTAACTGGGAAAGTAGCTCTTTAATATGTGAACATACATGTATTTATCCATGTTTTTCTCCATGATTAAAACATTTTACGTTGAAGCTGACATCATCTTATGAGTTTCATGCATACACATATGTTGGGGAATATTATTTTAGGTGTATTACTTTTGTTTATGTTGTATTTGTTTAAATCTGTGAAGCTGTGTCTCTGTGCCTGTCTAGAACACCTAATGGTCTAATAAAGAGTTGAATGGCCAATAGNGAGGCAGGAGAAAGGATNGGCAGGGTGAGGAGGCAGAAAGAATTAACAGAAGGAGAAATCTGGGAGAGGGGCAATCTAGGATTGAGAGAAGGAGGAAGACATCGGGGGCCAGCACCCAGCTACACAATCAGCAATGAAGTAATAAAGAAAGGTGTACAGAAAAAGAGAAATTAAAACCCAGAGGCAAAAGACAGATGGGTTAATTTAAAGCTAAGAAAAGCTGGCAAGAAACAAGCTAAGCTAAGGCCGGGCATTTATAAGTAAGAATATGTCTCCATGTGTGGTTTATTTGGGAGCTGTGTGGTGAGCTCCAAAAGAGACAAAGAGTAGGAAAACAGCCAACCAACACACACACACACACACACACACACACACACACACACACACACACACTACAGTCATAATCCCAATCAATAAAAGGATTACAATATCAATTATGTACTATGAACTTGTATCACTACACAAGAAGTGAGGCAGGGCTGGGGAGATGTCTCATTGGTTAAAGTGCTTGATGTGTAAGCAAGGGAACCAAGGGCTTACAAAATCACCAGAGAGCACAGAAAAAAAGAGAGCCTTGAAATCTCTTCCTGCTCTGAATCCAGGACCAGAACAATTTTTTCACCTTCTTCTGAACTTGATAGCACTTTATTTCTATCTGTCTTGGCTATATGCAAGCACTTTCAAGTCCTGTAGAAATACCTATAGAATGATTGGTAGAATTAAGTGAGAATCCATTGTTCTTCCAAACTTAGGAATTCTAAATTTAAAGTAGACAAAGGACAAAGAGCAGATTTCATCCTTAGAGAAATCAATTTTCACTCCTTCTTTCTAGTTTGATTGCTGTTGCTCTGATAAACACTATGAGCAATATCTCTGTGGGAACAAAAGAGTTCTTCTTACAGCTTACAGTTCACCATGAAGGGAAGTTGGAGCAGGAACTCAAGGAAAAAANCTGGAGACAGGAACTGAAGCAAAGACCATGGAGGAACGCCACTAACTGCCTTCCTCCTCATGGCTTGCTCAGTCTTTTATTTTATACAACTTAAGACCACTTGCCAATGGGTGATACCACCAACATGACATCTAACATTAAGAAAATGTCTCACAGACTTCCCTATAAGCCCAACTGATAGAGACATTTTCTTTACTGAGATTCCCTCTTCCCAAATGCCACTGACTTAAAAAATCTAAGCAGGACAGTAGAAACATTCATGATATTCTCAACAATGACAATAATTCCAGGAAGCAGACAAAAACAACAGTAACCAGATTTTCAGCAGTTAGNGAATCCAAGTGAATAATGAAAAGCNGAAGGTGACTAGAATAANTAAGAAAGAATACAAGTGAGCATGTCCAAGAGGACATTGACAAAATTATCAACTGTAGTGTCTGTTAGATAACTACATGTGGATACAAAGCAGCAATTAGCAAAGGAAAATATATGAAATTAGGCCTCTTCTAATAACATCCTAACAAAGTGGTCAGATAGAAGCCATACTGAATTAAATAAAAATCTTGCATGATTAAAATTTTAAGATTTAATAATGTTTGAAGATTGTGTTACATTAGACAGCCTATCCTTTCAGGGAAAATATGCCTATGTGAAAGAGAAAGCATTGGAAATCATTTAAAAATGTACATGTCACCAAAATTATCTAAGNTTTTAATAGTTGAGGGAACATTATATTTTTGCTATGCTTGAATAAGACAGCTAAAGAGATTTCTATCTCATCTCTTTATGAAATTTCCCCAGGGCATGAAAACAAGCTTAGGAAGTTTCAGTCAACAGTGTAAATTGGGAGTTCATGTTAAATAAGCCATTGAAAACTACAGTTTAGGATGAAATTACCATCTCAGCCATTACCACAGGCACCATTGTGCATTTGAAATAATAGCTATATTTTGTAATAGCATCATGTTGAAGCAGTTTATACCTTTTTCTTTTTATAGCTAACTCAAGTGCTATAGGAGAGCTTTGAAAGCCCAACCACCTTATTCCCTGCCCTTCCTCTTGTTATTCTGAGCTGAAGAAATAACACAGAAACATTATCAGTTGTTCTGGGACAATAATGTACAAAACAGCTGACCGATAAAGGTGCTATCTTCCTAAGTTTAGTATTGTTTTAAAATACACTTTTAACAGTATCATCCATGAAATCATCGCAAGTGGCTTGTTCTGTGAGGTTAGCTCTGCATAGCTTGGAATCTTGCCTCAGTGATGAGAAAGCCTGGGGATTTCCCATTTCTCAGAGGCAGACATTCACTGTGTCAGCAGAAAGCTCATTATTCCATTCAGTAGAAACTGATAAAGTCATTCATTCATGGTATGCCATGGTTGGAGAGATGGCTCAGAGATTAAAATCCTTGATTCTCTCCTAGATAACTCGAGTTCATTCCCAGGATTCACACACAGCAGCTACAACTATATGTAACTCCAGCTCCAGGGGGACTGATGTTCTCTTCTGGCTTCCATTGGCCTACATAGACATATTTACATACACTATTTACATATATACACTACATATATACACTACATATTTACATACATTATACATACATATAAAAATAAAATGAGTTTTTAAATAAAGAGAAGAAATTAAAAAGAATAGAATCCATGGTCATATTGGATGGAGACACATTGCATATATAGTGAAATGCATGCATACACACAGAGACATACACTAGGAGTTCCATAGTGTGGAATGATACCAGACAGAGGAAGCATACGATAATCTGGGAATATGGTGAAAGTTGTGTCAAAAAGTTGCATGTCAGGCTGGAAGATGCTGTAGCCATTAAGAGCATTTGCTGCTCTTTCAGAAAACCTGGGTTTGATTCTCATTGTCCAGATGATGGGCTTTCAAGCATCCATAACTTCAGTTACAATGAATCTAATGTCCTCTTCAGGACTACACAGATTCCAGGCGCATATATGACACACATCCAAACACACAGACACACAGACAAAATACTAAACCATAAAATAAAAATGAATCNTTAAAAAGCTGAAGACAGTGGCAAGTGAGGATGGGTACTTCTAAAGGACACACAGGCACCAGCCAGTGTAAGGGACCAGAACAGAGTTCCCACCTGCATGTGAACTGAGATATCTGAGTTCAACATTGAAAGTTCTTTTTATTAAGACTTGCAATCACGGCAGAAGTCACAAGAAAGAAAACCAATCAGGATTAGGAAAGATGTCACAAAAGAATTTTAACTTTATTTAAAGTGATCAAATTTAACTTTATTAATTTTTCATACATATGGCTTTCTGCACATCTGACCAGTGTTTACCATTGAATTGTATCTCCAGCAAGACAATGATCTTGGAAAAATAATACTGATATCTCTGCCACTTCTTTCCAATATTGCTAAAAACAGTCACTTGAACTACAAAATTAAGCATATCTAGAAGTCACAAATTATCAATAAAATCAATTGTCATTTAGAGTTGGCATAATAATAAAAAATTATTATAAGAATGAGTGTCTCAAATGTAGCATAATTCTGCTAGACAAGGTTTTCTTGTTTGTTCGAAATTCAACTTTTTTTAGCTGTCTTGAACTTGCATTTGTAGGTCTGGCAGCCATGGCCAAGGGGTAGAGAGGGTAAGATTTGTGTGGTTACTCAGCCAAACAACTAACAAGTGAAAACGGAGCAGGGACATTGCTCAGTGGGCAAGCCCTTTATCTGCAAACTTGAAGACCTGAGTCTGGGTCCACAGAACCCACATATATGTAAGGTGTGTACGGTAGCTTGTCTATAACCTCTGATGAAAGAGATAGGTGATCCCCAGAGTGAGCTGGCTAGAAAGGTTAGCCAGATCAGTGAGCTCTGAGATTGACTGAGAGAAGCTGCTTCATTACCAAGGTGGATAAGTGAATGAGGATAATCTGACATCAATATCCTCTACAAAGGCCTCTACATGGATGTACACCCATGCACATGTACATCAACCTAAGCACATGTACATCAACCTAAGTATGCCGATGCAAGCATACACATCAC
>LZPO01044761.1:0-10224 GCA_001675575.1 Neotoma lepida
TATATATCTGTCATGATATTGATGGTCATATAGAGTACAAACTAATTCTAGATTGAGGCTTCATCTAGTTTCCTGTACATGATTTCAGGCTTGAGTATGAGGCAGCTAATTAGGATTTTAAGTTTGTGTGTCCCAGGAGTATTTAATTGACTGTGGTCCATTAACCTCTCCAATATCTGCTGCATATTACATTTAAAATGTTTAAATTTTCTGCAATGAACCATACATCTCTTTAGGCCCCTCCTTATTGCTCCTAGGTGTCCCTCTATCTTGCTCTGAGACAGTCAGAAAACTCTGTGGTTCACTCCAGCCTGCTTAATGTGGACTCTGNTCTCTATCCAAGGTCNCACTCCATTAACTTGTCTTTTCTCCATTGTATAATTTTGGCATCTTTGTCAAAAATCAGTGGTGGATAAATAGCCTGAATTTGCCATATCTTGAGATCAGATTGGTGGCCACCCCAATTGTCATCAGAGAACCTTCATCCAGCTTTGACCTGGAAGCACAATCCCTAGTGAGGCTTCTGGTAACTGCCATTCCTACTTAGGACCTCCCCCAGGGCAGGCCGAGAAGGGAGCCTTTAAGACTAGAGATCCATCAGTCCTTGCAGGCCCTTTTGGTTCCTGGTGATCCTGGATGCTGGATGATAGACAAGCAGAGTTCTCCAGAGAACCCCGCTGGACTGCACCTCACTTCTCCTGGATCCTGTAACGAACACCTTTACATAATGTAAGTCACTCCTTAATAAATCTTCTATTAACTACGTGGAGTTGCCTTAATAATTTCCCCTATATATCCAACCAAGGAATCTAAAGACTACTGGACAAATGAGACATCAGAAGAAGAATAAAAAAAAAAAAGTCCTCCTACAAGTACTGTGTATGACACCACATTGGAAGGAGTGAACGCAGGAAAGAAAATACCAGGACTCCTCCAGACACTTGTTTTCCCAAATATATGCCATCTGTGTATCCTTTCTCCATTAGATCATGGAGATAAGTACAACTATAAACTGAGTCATGCAAGTTCTTTTTTATATCTAAGATATTACTGCATAGTCCAAGGTGTTCTTTAATTTTGGATTTTCCACGGATTCCCGGAGCATTGTTCTTGCAGATGTGTACCCCCAAATTTGGTTTCTGTGAGCCTGTTAAATCTCTGAATGTGTAGGGGTCTTAGAGACACATAACAAACTTCTAAACTGGCTTAAAAACACTGAGCTAAGTTTTATCGAGTGAAAATATCCCATAAATTGGCCCCCAAATCGCAAAAAAAGTAGGACAAGCAAAAGCAGGGAAGTAAGAACCAGATATTGGGAGACCTGGTGTGGTCTACAAATAACTCATTTCTGAAGCATGGAGTCTCAGGAAGGCAGTGTTGAAATACATGAGCAGAGGGCATCTCTGTATTATTACATGGGAAGCATTGATACTTTAAGAAGAATTCAAGATGAAGAGTAAAGTAAAAGCGAATGGTTCAGTGAATATTTGGGACAATGAAAGACATTTTGATCATTATTACTTCTGAGCTCATTTGTGGTATTATTTGTGAACTGCTAATAGCCTAGAAAATCCATAGCCACTTAGCTATTTGTCATTTTCAACAAAAGGAATCATGTCAGAGTTCTCTGCAGCTTAATAGTTCCTTGAAATAGTTTGTGGCAGCATTTTACTCAGTCATAAATTTTGATAAATACCAGAAGAGGTAATATACTCTTTATTCAGTGGTATCAGCACTTTGTTTTGTATGTTTTTGGATATTTTCCTGTCAGCTTAAGAGCCACTTGCAAAGTTTCAAAATATAACACAACTACAAGATGAAATTTATCATTTATGTATTATATGCAATGGGAAAAGGGGTGGCAGTCACTTATAATGTCAGTGTGGATGAGGCTGTTAAGCATTTGCCTTTGAAAAACAAAGCTTTTCATCTTCATTCTTTGCTTGAACACCCTGGGACATGCTGTCAGGAGCAATAGGTTAGAACTAAATCCATATGTGGTGATTTTGTTATCTTATTTTGTTTTTGAAATTCTGGAACTTCCCAGTCGATCATTTCTAGGTAGGGCATTGCTAGATACAATTTAAAAGTAGCATGAGCTGTTTATAAGTTTTATGACAGAAATTGTATCTTGACATTTTTGAGACATATATCTAATTATTTTCATGAGAAGAATATAAAGTATCATTTAATAGAACTTTATGTCATTTCATAAATATTCATTTCTGTGCCACATATCATTTTTCTAAGATGTTGTTTTTGATATTTTAATACATTTTTAAAAACATCTAACCATATTGCCTCTGAGTTTATTGAGCCTAATGATTATAAATGACAGTAATCAATGAAGTTTCTGTTTTTAAAGAACATATGTAAATATCTCTGTGAGATGTTGCCAGTATTTACCACAAATAAATCCACACTATAGTTACATAAAACAGATGAAAATAACATACTCAGTGGCTATCTACTCAGTGATTTTTAACTCTGATTTTAATCATTCTTGCTTATTATTTAATGTATCTCATTCACTATAGATTCTACTGGAAACTAGTTGTGCTTCACAAGCAGAGTAAATAGTAAAAAAATCTCACAGTCACAGAATATCCCCCTCAACCTTATGCATCCTTTGTGAAAGAATTGGCTTTGCTCTAAGTCGATAAAACCACAAGATACTTAATTAAATATGAATTCTTGGTTTGTAATTTCTACCAGGATCTTTTCACTTAGAAAAAAAAATTAAAATCTTTTGATTTTAAAGTAAATAAAACTCAGTCTATATAAGATGATGAAAAACTAAAGAAGCTTACATGAGATGTAGCTCAGTTGGTAGAGTACTTGCTCAGCGAGCATGGGGCCTTGAGTTGGGTCACGTTCTGGTGTATGTATGCCTCTAACACCAGGATATGGGATGTAAAGAGACGGCATCCAAAGTTCAAGATCACCCTTGAGGATATATCAACTGTAAGGTCAGCCTGGATGATATGAAACCCTGACTCATAATGAGACAGGAAGGGGGAGAAGAGGAAGGGAGAGGGAGAGAGGGAGGAGAGAGGAAGAGAGGAAGACACTACATAAATTTCCATCTGAATTATGGTGAAATTATTAAAATAGTTACTTTGGAGATAAGAGGAGTGTTTTTTGAATAAGAAAAATACAAATATTACGTGATGTTTATAAAACAGGTGTAAAGTGATTTTTAGCTATTTAAGTCACTTCTGTTATATATTATAAGCTTATATATTTTAATATACTAAGTTCATAATTGGACTAACTCTGTTCTAAGAACTGAGAATATGAAAGTTGACCAACCAAAGTGGTCTTAGCTTTCCTGAGGGGCACCTCCACATTAAAAGGATGTGCTCTGTAGTGAAAACTTTACTCCTATGAATGCTTTCATTTATGTTTGCTTAGATTATTGTTATCTTTTAATACCAATAGCAAGAATATGTAACCCAAGCAGAAGTCATTTCATTTTGTTCATTTAGCTATAACAGAGATAAATGAAATCACATGATATGGTTATGTGACTGATAGTTAATGGCTGTTAAGTGAAGCTCAGGCTGCCTGTGCCTTCCGTTACCTTCCACATGAGTTTTTCCCTGGGGACTGGGTCTCCTCATTGTGTGATGACTGGCTTCCATTGGCAACTGTCCAGAGCAAGACCTAGATAAAAGCTATGTATCTTTGATGACAAAACTTAGCCAACACAGTGTCACTTCCACTATTTTATTGCCATCCAGGGTCAGTGGGAGGAGATATGGGATCCACCCCTTAATGGCAGAGTGACAAGATTCTAGAAAATCAAGTGAGACTAGAAATCTTGTTGCTGTCATCTTTTAAATAGTACCATCTATCATGAGTTCAACGTATGAAGGAGTNCTTATGAGAACTAATATTTTATCCTGTTTATGAAGCAATGAAGGAGCACCTGTAAAGAATTGAATTGCTAAAAATCAATGTAACCTTGATAATGAAGGTGTAGTTACAATACCATGTCAGCATCCATTATGTAAATCCTTATTAATGAACTGTGATTAAGTATAAACTTCCATCTCACTGTTCTGGTTTAGTTACTGAATATTGATTGGATGTTGTGAAATGTATTAAAGAGCTATCTGACAAATGGGTTTACAATTAGTAAGCCATTAACAACTAGAGTAAATCAGACTGAAAGATGGGTATTATGACAAAGACCTTCATAGTCAAAGTTACAATGGATTAAATATGAAAGATTACATATGAATAATTTTCAGAAGAAGACAACTCTCACACTTAAAAGTGGGACTTGAAGTTAGGTTTATATGTAGATACTAATGAAGATGCATACACCCAGAGGAATAGACAGGGACTCTATGTTTTACTGTGCTCTGGGGAACATTTGGTAGTTTCATATCACCTGAATGTAATGTTATCTAAATTATGGTTCAGTTTGAATTCCTTTCCTTTTTATTATACATTGATTGGGCATTTATAAACAATAGAATGTATGACATCAATTATCAAACATGATATGCTCCCTACCCTTAAAGATTATATTATTATAAAAATAATATTTTGTTATGTAAAGATTATATTATAGTATGTATTATATTACACATTGTATTTATTTTATTTTATTATTTTATACTACACAGTAGCCCTCACCCTTCCCCATGCTCAGATCCTTTAATATAGTTTCTCATGTTGTGGTGACCCCTAACCATAAAATTATTTCTGGTGCTACCTCGTAACTGCAATTTTGGTACTGTTATGAATCATAATGTAAATATCTGATATACAGGATATATGATATGTACCCCCTGTGAAAAGAGGTCATGAAACACAGGTTGAAACAACTGTATTATACAAGAAGGTAAAAAGGAAAATAAAAACTAGCTTGCAAGGTACAGACATTGGAAAATAAAAAGACGAAAGCAAATGGAATTGGACCTAGGACAGCCATGAAGAAAAGTACAATGATCTGACTAATCTTAACAGGATTAAGCGTTTTTAGATAATGAGGCAGGAAGTTTGCATGAGGGAAAACATTGGTGCATTTCGTGCCAAAGTAAAAATAAAGCCACTGACTATATGAAAAATTGTAATTGAACAGGGTAAAATGAAAATTTGAATCTGGATGTCTTTACCATTGAAGCAAGGGAAAACTTGTCTGCTTATGTCAGTAATTAAAGGTAAAATTCTTGAAACAAGGTGTAGTGCTACCATTAAATCCATCCTTACCTCCACACTGCCATTTCTAGTCGGAACCCTCTTCTTCCATGGCCCTCAATGTTTTCCTCCAGGAAACATCTTTTATCTCTTTCCAGATAAGGTTTACTCAAGACTGATATCATTCCTCTGAGATGTCTTGATAGATCACATGACAAAGAACATGAAGTTACAATGGTAAACGCCTGGCTCCATTTCATTTTCTGAAACAAGACACCTCTTTCCCCAACCCACAATTCCCCAAACATGAGTAAGACACTCAGGCAGCCAAGAAAAGACATTGCACATTCCAGGGGTGTTTGTCAAGTTGTGCTCTGTACAAGCTATAGTCGCTCACTTTGAAATTCCATTACCTCCTTTATCTGACAATTCTTACTTAATCATATCCTATTCTCACTTTTCCCCAAATACCTGAGTTGCATGTGAACTCCCACAGACGCTTACACTTACACATTTGCATTTGTTATGTTTAAAAATATGAACCAATGGAATTGAATCCCGCATTTCACATGGCAAAGACAAAGTGGGTGCTGTCTTCTGACCCCAAATGCAAGGTTTTGTACTGTGTCATTCTGCAGCACGTCTTGTGCAAAGGAAACTACCAGAAACATTTATCAAGTGGCTAAACATAATTTAAAGCAAGCTAAGTCACAAAAGGTAATAAAATACCATCTTAAAACAACTTTGACTCTATCCATCATTTAAAAGGCATGTTTATAGGCACAGATATTAACAAAAATTGCAAAAGTGATTTAGGGAATTTAATGACACTATAAATACATTTTATTGGGATAAATTTAAAGTGAATATTCCTTATATATGTGTTTCTGCTAATTAACCAAATTGTTTAAAATAGGAATTAGCGATTGTAAATATTAGTACTGGATATTTTCAATCATATTAGATCTCTGGGCACCTCGATTTCTTCACCACTTTGATGCTATGATTCATATCTACCAGTAACATATTGTTTTTGAATTGTCATTTACACACAAAGACATGAATCATGAGACAGGAAAATGTAATTTGACTTCAAGTCACAAGCTGCAAAGTGTCTAGACTCTACATAGATCTATTCTCTCATCAATTTCAGTTTGTAAAACATTCTCACTCTTGAATTTTTATGTATAGGCTTACTCTTATAATCTTTAGGATTACACTAAGCTGGTGAGCCTGTTCATATGTATGTCAATAGGGATGTTGTCAGCTACATATGATTTTTTACTTATCTGAAAACAATGTTAAAATATTCAGACGGTACATACCACTTGAGGCTGAAATTATGGGCCTTCAAAAATTGAACATATTGATACAAATGCAAATTTGAAAAACATNTAACAAGATAATCATGATGCATCTTCAATTTACCACAAGATTTTTGCTGTTATTTTAAATTAAATGTGTAAATAAATATAGCAGATTATATTGGGTTATAAGACATCCAATCTGACAAGGGCATATTTATACACTATTGATACTCTGGCCAGAGCAGTAAAAGGTAAAGGTAATCAGTACAGTGTAATATGTGTATTTTTAATTTTATGATGTGAAAATTGAATACACTATTATTTAGTCTCAAAATTATTTTAATATAATAACAATAAGCCTGACATGACATTTAAAACACTGNACACAAAGAAAATGTGGTCATTAAAGATACTATTATAACATTCAATTGATATAACTAAAGTAAAAGATGATGTGTTATATGACAAATTGACAGATTCTTGTATCATTANTTGTCTAGCTTAAACAATAATATTGTCATCATTATTNTTNCTTCATTAGTTCAGTACTAAAGTAAAAATAATTATAATATTTTTAAGTATTATAGGCATTTTAATGAGTATGTATTCACCTCTATTTGTGAAATTAATTTTNANTTAGCTGCTAAGAAGTTATGTTGAGCATTTGCATGTACATTTTGTCCCATTTTACAACTTTTTCCTTAGATGTCAATTAAAACCTTCATATTAGCTGTTTTTTTCATCATCATAGCAAAACGTGTGACAAAAACAATCCTGACAGAAAAGATTTAATTTGCTTATCATTTNAGAGGTTTCTTGGTAGAACAGAACAGGTCCAACATGGCTGTTAAGAATATTGGAGCAATGACAGGTAAGACACAGGTAGAGAACTTACCTCAAGACCATACCGCCATCAGTAGCCTAATTTCTCAAGTCAGGCCACAGTTTTTAAAGTTCTACTCTCTTTCAGTATTCTCTTCATAATTTGAATCTATTAGAGGAATGAATCATTCCCTGAGTCAGAGCCTTGTGTCAGTCCTTACANACTGGTCCATGGGTGTGTTTTACTACTGTTGTAGGTGTGTCTCTCATTTGAATTAAGTTGACTATCTAGACATAACATCCCATTTTTTATAGAATCATCTATTTAATTTTGACTAGTAACATGTTTTCAAACAATACTCATCACATACATTAAAATTTTGACATATGTGTTGTGAATATCATTTCTTACTGTTGCTCAACCTTCTGTTTTTCTCATATACTCTTCCCGTTCATCAATTATTCATTCATGTTCACATTTTTCCCCGAAGAAATATATGCCTATCCAAAAGCATTATAGTTTTCCCCTTATATTTTCTTCTAAGTTTTATTGAATACCAATTTTAGCATTTCTTTCTAAATAACTGATTATTTTTGAGTTATTTATATGGCTGATATGCAACAAACTTAATTATCCCAGATTGGCACAACTATCCCAAGACCTTTTACTAAAAAGATAATCCTACATTGAAGCACCCTTATAATTTCTGAAAATTAATTTAGCACATATATAACATACTTATATAATAGATTATCTGTTAGGTGTTATTTATTTATGGCTATAAGTTTACATCAGCATTATATATTTTATATACAATAGAAACTTTATAATAGTCAATAATCATAGAAGAAGACAATCTATGTCTATCTTGGTTTATCTTCTGCATGTTTATGGTTTTGAGACCCATTGACTTACACAAGGTACTTTGTGTATCAATAGAAAGTTTAGAATCATCTTCTTCATTTGTCTATCAGATATCTGGTTGTCTGGTTTCAATTACAATTAGTTTATAGACCAGGGNAACACAGCTGTTGTGTAGTCTTAGTATAGGTCTCTGCCTAAATGGACCTCCGTTAGTTTCAGCTACATTTTTAATCTGAGGGTATTTTTAAATTTATAATTAGTCAATATATTTAAAAATATGTTGTGCCATATTATTTTTAAAATTCCAATTTCCATTGTTTCAGGTAAGTCTATGGAAATACAACAGGTTACATTATTAAAGAGAAATTATTACATTTGCTTTNGTGACTCAATGTTATACAATACAGCAATGACTGTCTGTGTTGTAAACTGTCAGAGTATCCTGCAACTATCCAGTCCATGAAGCATCAGNAAAAGGAAAACAGTGATGCTGTCACATTCCAGACTGGAAGCCTAGAAGCTCCTTGGAGAGTTCTTGAATGNAAAGGCTGAAAACTCTGGCATCTCCTGTTAAATAATAGCAGTAGCAAGAGATATGGCACTCAGAGAAAGTGCAGCTGGCATCTGCTGTTTGGCTTCCTGTCTCTTCCACCTTTGTTCTGCCTAAACACACAGCCTACTGAATAGTGCCATCCACATTCAGGGTGGATCTTTCCCTTAATTTCTACACTAATCATTTCCGAATAAACTTGGACAGACATGCTAAGGAATTGCTTCACTATTCTCCTNGGTGTCTTTACATCTAAATGAAATTGACCATGAAGATTAGCCATCCTCAGGATAATGCAGGCCACATAAAATAAAATTGAAATTGGTTTATCTTCCACTGTTTTCAGGAGGAGTTTTAGTAGTGCTTTCTTGTGTCTTTAAATATTTGATGAATTTTGTCAATGGAAGCCATTTTGGCATTGATTTTCTCAGTGAGAAGAGGTATGTTAATCTTGTTGTCACCTTGGTGGTAACAAAAATCTGCCTAGGAAATTGTAGAGTCCACTTGTGGGTGTGTCTGAAGTATTTCTAGGGACCATTGTATTCAGGTCATCATACTGAGGGAAATAATTGCCCATATGACAGCATTATCAAATAATCTCTGAACAAATATCAACAGAAGGGAGCTAGCAGGTACTCAGTGGTTAAAGTTGCTTGTCACCAAACTAATGGCCAAACTAAGGGCCTCAGTTCATTTCCTAGCACACAACTGGTGAAAGAAGAAAAACAACTTCTGCAAGTCATACTCTGACATCTGTCATAACACACACACACACACACACACACACACACACACACCAAAAAACACTAAACACATGTACAATATTATTTTTGTATATTTGTTTAATCAAAATAAGGGATAAAGGATAATCAACAAAATCTCCCATATATTCCTAGGTATTTCTATTTCATAAGCGGGTGCTATTTTTGTGGCTGTCATAGAATCTTGGACTTTTGTTGTTGTTTAGTTTGTTTCATTATGTTTTAGTGACAANGCTTCACTATGTATCTCTGGCTGGACTGAATTTTACTATAAACATCAAGCTTACCTTGCACTCACAGAGATGCACCTACCTCTGTCTCCTGGCTACTGGAATTAAAGATGTGTACCACCACACCTAACCTACAAACTAAACTTAGGATGTTGTCAGCTTGAGAGAAGACATGAGAAAAGACATCAATGGTCTGTTTTATTCTAAAGCTTCCACTTTCTTAGACTTAGATTCTTCTGGTTTCTTAAACCACCCCCAGCCTGCACGTGTCCATTATAAGACCACCCTAGGTGGTCTTTGATTTGATTATAAAACACAACCTAGTAACTCCATACTATTTGAACATTCATTTCAATAATCTTGTTCCACTACAGATCCCTGACTAATACAGAACATTTTGGACACAAATTCATTTGTATGTAAGAGAGANTTGTGTGCATGTGTTTGTATTAAGTATGTGCACTGGCATGCCTTAATGCATATGGAGGACAGAGGTTGATGTCAGGTGTCTTCCTCAATGATTTTTCTTTACCTGTTT